>JBBMJM010153431.1:0-11772 GCA_037832705.1 Centriscus cristatus
AGCAGCTGGGCACTGTGTGTACAAGAAGTGGGACTGGGTCAGTGAGGCTTCAAAAGCCATCTACCATGAGATGTGTTTTCCGCCCATGGACTGCGGTTGAAAATTAGCATCTGTGCTAATCACGCCCCAGCAAAGCAGCTGGTCTGTCCACAGTCTCTCTGCACTTGTGACGTTTGCGTCAAATAAAATAAACAGAACACTGTCTTTGACTTTCTTTATCAATAAATGCTTCTGCTGTAAAGCGCCTTGAATGTCTTTTTACTGAAATGTGCGACACAAATAAACCTGCCTTGCCTTGCGATTTAGCTATCCCCTGTCGAAAATGAAAGAAATGATGCTGACGTATTAGTGACACACTTTACGAAGGACATTCACACGCTGAGCTTATAAGCGGTATGACTGCGTCGTGTGCAGAAACCATAAATCGCCGCTGGGAGCACCGAGTGTTGATAGGGTCACAGCAGGGTGATATCATCTTTGAATGGCACCGTTCACCAGCGGGCACCTCCCAGTCGGTTACGGCCAGAACCAATCCAGATAAATCACTTCTTGAGGAGGAAGGAAAGCGAAACAGCACTTAAGTCATTATCCAGCTGCAACCTCCTGTAATGGCTCTCGAGCTTCAAATCTAATCAGTGGCTCGCCACCACAAAGGAGGCTCACCGCGATTAAATGCGGGTTCAAGTGGTGCGACCGCGTGGCCTGTGTTTAAACACCTGGGGCGGTGTGTGTTCACCGGGATTAACAGGAGCGGTTTGGAGTGGCGGATGTGTAACAGCAACGGGCGGTGCACTCTTGAACATGATGTTCTGTCTGTTACACCGCCAGGACAAGTGGCTGAGGTCGGTTTACCTTTAGGAGGAAGTCCAATAAGTCCTAATCACCGTTCGGACCGAGGTTAAGCCTGAGTTATGCTACTGCGTCAAATCGATTGAGTTGACGTAACGCCATTGTGAACCCTTCGAACTTGTTTCGTCGAGGTGCAATTCACCTCCAGAGCAGTAGTGCAGCTGATATGATTTTCATCACTTCATTCATGATAATGATGATTTTAAAAAGAAATCATGCAGGAAAGTAACACTTTCGGTTCAGAGTGTGTGGTCAGTTTATCCAAATATCTTGTTGGATATCTTGTTTCTGAGCCCTCTCGGTCTACCACAGGTCACGTCAACCTTCACTGGACATTGTTTGGCTTGTGTATGATGTGGTCATAGCACCAAAGCAATAAAATGAGCTTGTTAGCCTGAAGGCTAATGACGCTGTAGTTCTCCATAGTTTACGGAGAAGTAAAAAGTAAGAAGCTTTCACGTCTTGTAAATTTGTTTTGGGTCAGTACGGAGGTCCGGACCAAACAAGGCAAGTGCAAAAGTTTCCAGGTGTTTTTGTTTGTTTGTTTGTTTGTTTGTTTCATCCCAGACATTAGTGAGATTACGTTCAATCTGTAAAACCTTAGGGCATCAATCAGGCTTTCAGTGTGGGAGGGAAGCTGGCCGCTGGCTCTGACATCACTGTCTGAGCTGCACTAACTTGCATCTGATCCACATTCATTCACGAAAAGGAGCAAACTAGAAAAAAAGACCTCTCAGCGATCGATAGCAGGACACTTTTCAAATGGACGGTTGGAGCGACACAAAGGGGAGTTTGTTTTTCCGAAAAGAAAAAGAAGTGGCTGTTGGAAACCCGATTTATCATGATTACACATGAATGAGTGAAATGTCCTGACCTGCCGATCTACGGCAGAATAGGATTTGAGTCGTGCGGCGATTGCGTGTGCCAGCTTGGCTATCTTACAAGGATCAATCATTTATTTCATCCACTCACATTATTATTATTATTTTTTTGTGAGGAGACTTTATCATGGATGGTACACCCTCGCTTCCTCCTGCTGTGAGAGAGAGAGAGAGAGAGAGAGAGAGAGAGAGAGAGTGACGTGAGTTGGAGGCAGAGTCGGTCGTGATCAGGAAATGATGCTGCGATAGGGAAGGTTCTGCCAATCGGGAGCGGCTGGCTCACAGTGAAACAATAGAGTTCAATGTTTTAAAGCCGTAAAACATCATGTCACATACACCCACCCCCTTTTTAAAACACATTAAATAACACAAGAAAACCAAATGTAAAAAATATAAATAAAAATGAAAAATATATATATAAATCAGCAGCATCCACCATGAAATAAGAGAAAACCATCTTTAAGAAATATGTTTGTATGAACATTTTGGAGCAAACCACTTACCCTGAGGGGGCGGGGCTTGACAAGATTATTTACTGTTTTTTGGGTTGTTTGTTTGTTGACATCCATGTTATGTATGTTTTGTACATAGTTACACATAGTAGATGTGGAACATCTACTTATGCTGAGGGGGCGGAGTTTATAATATCCCTCGAATGTACATTCATTTACAGGCAAAAACAAAAGATTTGTGATCACATTTAGCTCCCAGTTACCCAGATGCACCTCTGGAGCACGAGGCGTGACTCAGGCCGGCGCCCCGTCACAGGCAAATAGTTCCCCTCTGAAGTATCTTAAGGAAACTTGGCTCTCGTCTTTGGAGTCATTTCAGATTCAATCACACTTGATCAACTTGGACCGCCGCCCGTGGTATTTATAGAAACTTAAACGTTATGCGGTTATAAATCCTGGACGCGACCCAAGAACCTGCCTCCATTTCTGCCTCTGCAGCAGAGCTGAGTTTCTTCGCTCTAAGTGGGGTCTCGAGCTGCAAACGAAGTCAAAGAATTTTGACAAACAGGCAGGAACATATATATTTTTTACAAATTTTTAAATCTGATCCCAATCTCCATCATCCACAGACATCTTTCTTCTCGTTGTTGCACTGAAGCATTTTTTTGTCTGTTGTGTGAGTCGCCAAAAAGATCCTCCTTCTGAGAGCTTGAGCTCTGAGGAAAACATCTCCAAGTTGTATCCCGTCACATTCCTGACCCCTGAACCCCTCCTTCCTCCGTGTCGCCCTCATTAATCGAGTCTCCCGGTGATGAGATTTATACGGTGTTGCACGTGTTCTTCAATCAAGTGTCCTTCCTTCGTAAAATCCATTGTAGTAACATGACGGATCCTGGAGCACCAAGGGGCCATCGGGGGGTTGTCGGGTTTGTGAGAAGGTGAACCTCCTTCTCACCGTCACCCCCGCTCCTGAACTATTTCCCGTTCCCGGGTATTTGTCTGACGATCCAGTGGGTCCACATCCCCATTCGAGGGATAACCACGTCGGTCCCTCACAGGGTTGATGACTGGATTAGCGACTAGAGTGACGAGAACATGAACCCGATCACGCAGGTTCTGACGCTAAGCCACAATGGCGCTCACGTCACCAGTTTGTGAACTACGATTCTTGAAAAAACTCCTGAGACAAAGCCCCTGAGGATGACTCCCCTCAGGACGGCCAATCGTCTAGACTTTGGTCGGATTTCCCGGGCCCGAAAGTTAAGTAGCATAAATACCAAACCTGAGCTGACCTTTCTGGACTTCCTCCGTCTATTGATCAGCGGACCCTCGCCGTCCTCGTCTGTCAACGACCTTTTTATAGCGAACGCTGAAATCGGTCGCAGACGCATTAAACCAGGCGTCTCAGTGGAAACTCAGCATGAAACACACAGAGATCGTATCGAATGAAGTTCAAAGCCGTCGGAGGATTTTAATTAAACTGGAACTGTTCACCGTCCGGTCGTCATTAAACCACCATCTCTAGGAAGAACAAAGTTCATCCCTTCAGTGAATTTCCAGACTTGTGGCAGCGTAAAATCCTTCTCTGACCCTTTGATTTCTCAACTCTCTTCATGTGTGTGCTTTATGAAAGAAAGTCTCGGGTTCATGGATTGAGCAAAGAGACCATCTATCTGGTGACTGATATTACTAAGTGCTTCACAATGTCCTTTTTTTTTTTTTTTTTTTTTTTTAGCACGGAAAGCCTCTTCAGCCATTTGCCACAGAATTGCTGCATAAGCGTTTTCGTCAACACCGGGAAACTGACGACAGTGAACTAGAGCACACCTCCTCTCTACACTACCCAGCCCGGCCTCTGCCGGAGGAAATGTCAAAGCCGATGACGAAACACAGACTTGGCTGTAGTGTGTTATATAGGGGAGTTGGGGTGGGGTGGGGGGGGGGTAAGATGGCTTCCCTCCACGGTGGCTGGTGAACTATGACCTGCCTTGTTGTTATGCCGCTGCCCGATAAATGCAACCTTGAGTGCTCCTGCCGACCCTTCGAGCCCAGCAGCCCGGTCGTTTCCTCACCGGAACACGTGGGTTTGACATCTTGGGGGGGGGGGGTTATAATCTGTGATATTTACAGTTCCATCCTGTCCGCCAGACGTTACAAATGTAAGAGTCTCCATTTCACGGATCAGGAAACACCTGCCGCTTCACAAAACAAGTTCACTTCTGTGTGACTGACGCAAACAAAAATCCATGAATGAGCTGAGAAGCCGGCGCTCACAAACCCCCCCACCCCCACCCCCCTCCGCCTCCCTGCACCACCGCCACATGCCAGCGCAGAGCCCACACTGTGGCTTGGACCCGTCACGCAGTGACTCAGGCTGCTCTCCATTTGAAAAATTAAACGGACGGGGTGGTGGGGGGGGGCAGCTGGCGTTTGGCAGATTTAAATGAGGCCCCCAAGAAAAAAAACATGCTGAGCTCAGCACAGCTCCTACAATCTCAATCACAAAGGAGGAGGTTGGCGCACTGATGTAATGGCCCGCCGCCGTGCTGCCGCTGCCTTGGCAGAAGAGAAGAGCTCGTCAGCATGGACCTACTAATCCCCCCCACACACACACACCAACCCCCCCAGATCAAGGGTACATCAGATATCATTACCAGAGGAAAATGCAAGCAATGTCTTCAACCCAGATTGAAAGCTGGACAGTGGTGGAAAGAGCAGTTCCCCAACTTTCCTCAGGTATTTGTACTTTATACAAGTACTAACACGTCAACCCACCAAACCTCTGAGGGAATAACTGCACTTCACATGAAAAATGAACATGTGACCACACACACGTTCAGAAAATCATGACGTAGTCATTGCAAATCATGTCAAGTCCATTTGCTCTCGACTTCGTCTAATGCTTCATCAAAAGTTACTGTGTTTGTATTCTCACTGAAGATCTGTACATTAGTGAAAATAGAAAGTCTTTGGACTGTGGGGGCAGTGACAGTGCCAAAAGCCTACGAGACCTTAAAACATGTGGGTTATTGATCTTGTTCCTCATGTCTGCATCATGTCGAGTGTTCCTGTGATGTTATTTAAAATCTCAATTTGTTCTTTATCTCGATCCGCTTTTGTGTAGTTTGTCACCTTTGTCTTTGTGTTTGACTCAAACTGTGCATTTTATTTTATTGCCTCGAGCTATGAAGGTTGGTTGTATTGTTTGGGAATATGTTTAACACGTTACAATTTGACCTGGGTGTTGAGTGTAGAGACGTACCTGCTCTTCTGAGCTTTTGGGGGATTTATTTCCATTTTCCTAAAGAAATGAATGAAAAATGACTATCTGCACATTGAGGTCATCAGTAGTCTCGTCAATAGACTTCATAAATACGAATTGTGTCTGACACACACCAACATCGGAATAGGTGTTTATTTCACTGTTCAACTTATACATACATACATATCATATGATGAATAGTATGACAGCGATGTGAATTATTGAATGGCATTTACATTTCTCTAAGCCTTTTTCAATGAGGATTTTTGAAAATGTTCTCAATAGTCTGGACCTACAACGGCTCCACCAGCTGTTTTAGACAACTGGTGAAGTTAAGCGGTTAAAAGGTGTCATAGATAAATCGGTCAGTTGAATAAATCTGTCAGTTCCATTCATAACTCTGGCATTATTCTTGTCATGTCCTTTTTATATGAGAAGAAAATTTTGAGTGGACTTCGCTCCCACAGTCATCTACTGATTGACTGCTGCCGACTAGTGTTCATACAGAAGCACTGCAACTTTGCCTTTGCTAAAAGAAAAACAGGCACCACAAACATTCAAAACCTCAAAAACTGCCTTACATCCCAATGTTAACACAAAACAATGAAATATAGTAGTGGATATTACTTACATTTTCCCATAAAATTCTTTCCACAGATTCATTATTATTATTATTATTATTGGATTGATATTAAGTCATGGAGTAAAACCAGACGACGACAAGCGTGGACTTTCGCATCATCGACCACTGAACTTCACTCGATGATCGACTCTTTTTTTTCGTGACGTCACAGACAGGGAAACAAGTCAAACACGGAACCCACTCAGCTCCGAAGACTGGGGTAGGCGACACTTTCAGAAGTAGAGATGGTGAGTATGAATTAATTCTGACCTACTTTGGCCCATCTAGTGTTATGTGTATTCACAAGAAATACATCATTGTACAAAGCGGGTGTTCCGCCGCTGGGGAAAGCCTGGACCTCAGTGGTACTCACGCTAAGCTAACATTAGCTTGCTAACTTTTGACTCACTGTGAGTAAGCAAAACCGCTTCATCGACTGCTTATTTGAGCAATGCCGGTTTATTTATCTAAGATGAACTATAGATTGTAGCTATCGGATAACGATGTTACCTGGGGCCGCATGGCATGGTATTGTGGTGCAGTTGGCTTCCATCGCCTGCGTATTTATGTGTCAAATGGTTAGCAGGCTAACGCAAGGTACCTAGCATGAATTAGCGTAAGCCGAGTTAGCGTCTCATGTGATTTTACTTTCGTTTTCCACAACACAGTTGCATTAATCTACGTACATAATTTGTGGACGATTTAGTTCCGTAACTCACCATTTATCCAGCATAATCGTTTATCTAGCACACGTTTATCAATTGAACATCAGCATAATTTAGCTTCCCAGCGCTGATGTCTGAACATCTCCAGCATAAACACCTGTGATGATGATGATGATGATGCTGTCCGTTGCCTGGACACAGCCCTGTCACTATTAATTATTTAGTCATGTTTGTAATTTCACTCCTTAGTCCACAAAGTTCTACCGCTTGTGTCGAGTCAGTATTGAGGGAAGTGATGACAATGCAAGACGATTATGTGAGCCCGGTTTGACTCTTGGCTGGCTAATAACGAGTAGTTGGTTTGTAGCATTCTGTTTATTACATTTGATCTCACCTACAACTCACTCTTTGTGCTTTAAATTGTAGTTTCGCAATCAGTATGACAACGATGTGACAGTGTGGAGCCCACAGGTAAGTTGACACAGTCCTCTCTCAGACCTCTGTTAGACCATATGACGTTTCTGTGCTAATTTCGCCCTGATGGACTAATTTCCTGTGTTTCAGGGCCGCATTCATCAGATCGAGTACGCCATGGAGGCGGTGAAGCAGGGTTCTGCAACTGTAGGACTTAAATCCAAAACCCAGGCAGTTCTTGTAGCACTAAAGGTATGGCCACCCTATTTTATAACACTTTGTGATTGTTTTGGGGTTTTTTTAGTGTTAGGTTGTTACGGTTATATTTTAATAACAACTGATTTCATCCTTCATCATTCCTTGGGCCACATTTAGCACGTGAAGACATCAAGTCAATTGTCAACTTACAATAGAAACATTCACATGAGCAGTTCTTTAGACCCTTCCCATCCAAGATATGTCACAAATAGTAAACTTCTCGGCTCAGCTGTACTCGTCCTTTGTGCATTTCCACTGGTGATGGAACCCGGTGCGAGCTGAAACTTTGCAGTTGAAAAGCACCATTTGCCAGGTCGAGGCAGAAGGCCATCACATGTAGCCTTGGATCTGCCGATGGTTTTGGGCCCTGTAAAATGTTGTTCCTCGCTTCAGTCACTGATATCACTCATGTGAATATTTGGTTTCTGTTACAGTAGTTGAGCGAGATCTGTTGTTGTGAATTGTCACTGTTCAAAGAAAATGTCTGACTCGCTTTCATGCGGTGTGGTTTAAGAGAGCCCAGTCAGAGCTGGCGGCCCACCAGAAGAAGATCCTCCATGTTGACAACCACATCGGTATCTCCATTGCTGGACTGACTGCTGATGCCAGACTGTTATGGTCGGTCACATCTACTTTGGATACTCTAGATTACAAAACATGGATTTGGGAATGTAACTGTTTTTTTTATTTTTCATTATTCTCCAGTAACTTCATGCGTCAGGAGTGCTTGGACTCAAGATTCGTCTTTGACAGGCCCCTTCCCACATCACGTCTTGTTCAGCTCGTCGGCAGCAGTATCCTCTCTACATTTTTATTTAAAAATAGAGCTGTTTTGGTCATTTTTATCTCCAAACTGTAGCTGTTCACATTACACCTCTTCGTTTTTATTATCGTGTTTCTGTTTCAAAAAAACACCACAAGCAATCATGGACAGTCACACACCAGCAAAAGAATACAAGCAATCTAAAAATGAAATGAGATACTAATAATTACATAAAATTATGATAATTAAATACCATGATGCCCAGCAGCAGTTCTCCTCAGCTGAACCCACAGAAACTCAAATCCCAACACAGAGGTATGGCCGGAGGCCCTACGGCGTCGGGCTCCTCATCGCTGGCTACGATGTGAGTTGTCCTCCTCGTGTCTGAATTACCTGAAACATGTCCGATTGAAAAGCCACCTGTGACCAACATGGTAGTTTTCCTGATGCGACTTGTCTTTGTCGTGTGTTCTTTAGGATATGGGACCTCACATCTTCCAGACCTGCCCGTCCGCCAACTACTTTGACTGTAAAGCCATGTCCATCGGTGCACGCTCCCAGTCGGCGCGTACCTACCTGGAGAGATGCATGGACAAGTTCGCTGACTGTAAGATGTGTGCTAAGTCAGTATGTCAACAGCGGTTCTGTCTCTGAAGTCCAGTGTCTTCGGCCAGCACCCATTTAGGTTTGGGGGGATTCACACGTTCATTTTAACAATTACGTTTGTCAGTTCACATTTTCTCAAGACTGTTGTAGCAGGAACATAGTCTGAAAACATCATTCATCAGTGTGTGTTAACTCAGGCCGCATGGACCTCCATCTTCCTCAGCCTTCCACGTGTCACTAATATATTGATCCAAATGGATCCATTGGAAATGACTGGACAGACTGCAGTTCATACTCCAGGCCTGTCGGTGGCGCTGAATTCACCATTTAAAAAAGAGTGGAAATTCCTTGTGTGCTGAGCCGATAGAATCGTTACTAGTTACTGTTGTGACAGGATCTTTGAGTCGCTGTCACCTGAAGTAAACGAAGAAAACACTGAGAATCCGACTAAATCTGCAGCTGTTGCCCTGACGACCACCCGTCTGTTTCAGGTAATCTGAACGAGTTGGTCCAACACGGCCTCCGTGCCCTCAGAGAAACCCTCCCCACGGAGCAGGACCTCACCACCAAGGTACCCCAGCTGCAGCTTCATTCTTTTTTTGTCCCACCTGAGTCATTGAATTCCTCTGCTAAAGCTGCTTATTTCACCTCAGAACGTCTCCATCGGCATTGTGGGGAAGGACATGGAGTTCACCATTTACGACGACGACGACGTCGCTCCGTTCCTGGAGGGGCTGGAGGAAAGGCCGCAGAGAAAGGTACGTCACTGGGCTTTCTTTGGGACGGCTCCATGCACGTCTTCAGTCTGACCTTTCACTGAACACGTCAGTAACTCCTACAACACAGTCAGACTAGCGTCAGTGCTGAACATGTGTCCGTGTCAGGTCGCGCAGCCGGCAGACGACGCCCCCGATGCCGACGCTCCCGCCGAGCCGATGGAGCACTGAGGACCGACCCGTCGCTCAACCAGGCCAATTAGCATTCGACCAACTCAACACTTACTGCGACGTGACAGAGATATTCGGCTGGAGGAAAGGTGTAGTGATGTGCCACTTGGTAATCCAGAATAGTCTCTGCTAACATCCATCAGTGGGATGTTGCTTTTGTATGGGTGTAGTGGACCTTCATTCACGGAATAAACTTTTTTTTGGAATCGTTTGGTTGTTTTGTTTTGTACAGCAGTCCGGTCATAAGTCTGGGAAAACGGCAATGTAGCGTCAACTTCTGTCAAAATGCCTCATTTGTAGCCATTAAAATAAGACCTCAACTTAGACATTTTTCAGGCAAATTCTCATTCAATAAGGAGAAAAGAGTTTTCGGCTTGTAATAACGCAGTAATGACACTTGCTCACTGGCAGTTTTCTACTTTCACAAGTTACTTTTTCATGAGATGTCTTTTTTTACATTTAAATGGAAATTAGACGTTCTGATTAGAAACAAGATAAACAGTCTCAGTAAGGCTTTGAATTTTTGCAGTGATATTCATTTCCAGATCCACTTTATTGGTCCGCTTGGATGACTCCGTCAGGGAAATAAAAAGGAAAAAGGGAAAAAGCCAACTTTGCGATGGCCGGGAATCGAACCCGGGTCAACTGCTTGGAAGGCAGCTATGCTCACCACTATACCACCATCGCTTGTCTGCTGAGGTCATCAGTTTATTCAGTGGGAATAGTCTGAGAACGGTTGACTTGAAGGACACAATTGCCCTAACTATATATACTCATTACATGCCGGGTTGGTTGATCTAAAAATTAAAACAAAAAGTTGATGCATTAAAGGTGATGGTAACAGCTGTGTCCAAAGATGTGTTGAAACGCACCAGACTCCCCTTGGAAATCTTGACGTTTTACAAATGTCATCACTGAGATGAACGTTGATTTGAACAAGTTTCTAGATGTTTCTAATTGACCCACAGTTCACTGATCTCTGCCAGTTTCAATCCATCCACAGAGAATCAGTCCCTCAGACCATGTCCGGCTCCATCTCTGTTCTCTCTCTCGTCAGAAGTAGCTTTTAGAAATTCAATGTCCACTCGTTCTTCCTGGATTTAATCTTTTATCAGATTCATCTGCTCACAAACAAACGTGATCCAACTTTGAGTGAATCTTCACCTCAAAACGGAACAGTGGGAAGCAGGACGGGTTTTTAATGTGTGCTGGGGGGGGGGGGGTTAACATGCAGGCTGCAGATGTTTGATGACATCACTTCCTCTTAACTCAGCAGCTTCGCACTCGTTCACCTTGTGGTTGTCAACTCCGTACGTCGGTGGACTGTACGTCTTTCTTTGCTCTCCTCCTCTTGTTCCTCCGTCTGACGGCAGATTCCTTCTGCACCGGCTGGCTCAGCTCCGTCATCTTCAGAGTGAGCTCCAGCTCCTCCAGGACTCCTCGCAGGTCCTCCTCTGGGAGGCCCAGATCCATCAGACCTCCTCCCGTCCGACCCTCATCCGAGTTCTCTTCCTTTACGTCCACATCGTTCTCCGTCCCCAGCGCTCCTTCACTTCCTGTCGTCATCTCGAGCTCCACCTCCTCAGCTTCTCCTGTCACTGGGATGTTCTCCAGCAGCTCTGCACCGTCGGCTTCTTGTCTCTCGCCCCTCGATGGCGGACTGCAGCGCTGCTGGTCGTGCTGGCAGCAGCAGCAGCAGCGCTGCTGTGATTGATGATGCTCGTCTGGATAACCTGACACAAGGAGATGAATTACCGTTTGAACTACTGGCAGCAAATTTTATTTGCAGTCAGGTTGGGTCTAGAAACTTGTCATTATCTTGCGAGCTACAAAATCCTATATTCAGTCGGTGGGCGGGCTTAATAACGACTACAAAGTTGCAGCCGCTGCACGTGTCATCGTGTGATTGGTCCTTGGATGATTAGCAGTTAAGCTTTTCCAAACCACAACCGATCACGATCAACCCCACCCCTGCACCTACGAGCGCGTGTATATATGCACCGACCTTCCCATTCCTTCTGGTTGCCGGCCCTCTCTGGAGTCGCCCCCTCCA
>JBBMJM010153432.1:0-10527 GCA_037832705.1 Centriscus cristatus
GTGTGTGTGTGTGTGTGTGTGTGTGTGTGTGTGTGTGTGTGTGTGTGTGTGTGTGTGTGTGTGTGTGTGTGCATGCAGACGTCTCACCTTCAGCGGCTGTCGAGTGTCCTGAATCTGAATTTCAAACTCAATCTCTCGATGGAGGTTGGAGAAGGGGCGTCCTGGACTCCACCATATGAAGGTCTCGTTATCAGTGCTGCTGACATTGGGGACACCTGGAGGGTGCATTTTTACTGCACGCACACACACACGCACGCACACACACACAATTTTTTTTTGTTTTATGTTTACAGCTTTTTGAAAGTAAAAAGTTGCACCCACTGTGACCACTTGGTTCATATTTGAGGAGGTTCTCCACCAACGTGCCATTACACTTCATGCTGATGTTGGGCAGAACTTCAAAAGGAGTGAAAACCTGGATCGACCCATTAGTTAGTTAGTTAGTTAGTTAGTTTTATCGACTTACGAGGGTTATTTTCGATTTACCTCATTGTCAAAGGTGAAACTGCAGCCTGGAGGAAAACCTGTGCGCTGCTCCAGTTTACAGCTTCGACTGGGACAGACAGTGACAGATCAGCACCACGAGCTCCGGGTTTTTACTAAACCTGCTCTCTGGTTTACGTCTGCCTCATCATACCGAATCACGCTGGAAAGTCGGACACCGTCCTTCAACTTCCGGGTCCGCTTGAAGCCAAAGATCCAACAGTCAGGACCAGGATCCGCTGACGAGTCGTCCCACGTGCAGCTGACGTTGCTGACGAAGTCGTTCACGCAGGTGAGTCCTACAAAAGTTATATTGCAATATGTGATATTCTGATTATGGAGTAATCCATCTTTAAATGTATTTCCTCATTTTTAAAACACGAGTAACCTCTGCACAGTTACGAGTGAATTCTGTACAATCCAATTCAATCATGGAGTGTGTGTGTGTGTGTGTGTGTGTCTGTGTGTGTCTGTGTGTGTGTGTGTGTTTTCCATTGACTTCCCTGCACTGACAGTAACACACATAGAAATGATCAGTAAGACCTCGGGAAGCTGTGAGGGAGTGAGTCGTCTGCACTGGAAACACAAAGAGCAGGACGAATAAGAACCGCAGCGTCTCCCGGGCAACGGTCGCCATCTCACTGTGAACGGAGAACCCACACAGAGCACGCTGAAGCATGTTCAAATTGTACAAACTTTGATTTGATTTTTTAAAAATGGACAGTACAATTAAAAATATCCATTCATTTCCATCTCCAGTCCCCCTCCCCCTCAAGGTCGGTGTCCATCGCATCGATGGAGAACAGTAAAAGTAGAAACCATAGAAACAGACATGGAGGACCTGTTACCTGTTAGGATTTCAGAGTGGGAGGGATGACAATAACTTTGACACACGTACGTCTGAATCCAGGTGCAGCACGATGCAACCAGAGGTGCTAACACACGTCCGTATTCAGTGGGGTTTTTGTGAGTGTGAGTGTGTGTGTGTGTGTGTGTGTGTGTGTGAACGGACCAACACGAACACTCATACCGAGAGGGCGACAGAACGCGGTGACAGTTGAAACCTTCACTGAATGACTGACGCCGCTGACACCTGTGCTTCTGTGCAACCAGGCCGTCACACTGCAACTGTTAACGAGCTCTTTCTGTCTGCTGTGTCACCCCCCGTCAGATTCAGAAGTGTGTGTGTGTGTGTGTGTGTGTGTGTGTCAGTCAGAGACTGTTAATGATGATGAATTTCTGAGGAACACATGATATGATGTCAACAAACAGAATGCTTATCGGAATCATATGAGCAGTATACACACACACACACACACACACACACACACACACACACACACACACACACACAGTGTATATTCAGCAGTTGGTAACGAGTGAACAATGCTCCTGTACCTTTTAGTGAGGAGGAGGAGAAGAAGAAGAAGAAGAAGAAGTCGAGCGCCGTCTCTGCTGAACTGGTAGATTCAGAACTTCATGCTCAGTTTGTCCCTCACCCCTCTGCATCACTCACTCACTCTCTTGTGCAATTTTCCTCTTCACCTCTCTGTCACTCATCTCTCCCGTCTCCTCAGTCTCACTCAGCTTTTTAAGTGCCCAGTGACGTTTTGCATCTTTAACCGCATCTTCGGTCCCCGAGCCTGACAGGAAGTCTCTTGTAGCTGTGAGTGGTAGTGAGACACTGACGGGCCGGACTGAGGAGGTAGGTGTGTGTGCGTGTGTGTGTGTGTGGGTGGTGGTGGTGGGGGGAGGGCTGGGGGGGTGCTGACACTGGTCGAGTCTCCTCTTGCTGATCCCATTACACCTTAATACGACTGTCGCGCTGAAAACCAGAAATACGCAGCGCACCACATCCTGTCTGCTAATCACAATTTGAAGTGGGTTGCATGAAGAGAAACTGGAGTTGTACTCTGAAGTGGTTTATGTGAATGAAACGTTAACGACTACCTGTTTTAGAACCATCGGGGTTATTTAAGACGCACGAAAAAACAAAGTGAACCGCTGCTTGTTCCAGCCGCAACCACTGCAGACGTGCGCTCTGACGGTGGGGGGGTGGAGGGGGAAGGGGGAGAGGGGCTGCAGAATGTCACTCAATCACTCAAAGGTCAGCGATCACACGACGACAGTCAGATGACCTCGAGAAGAACCTCGGCGACGTGTAGCTATCGTTTAGGACAGCAGGCTGACACGGGCCCCAGATGGAAATTCAAAATTCACTCATTTTTATTTCGTTTGTAGAGACAATCATCTCGACACGCTGCGAATGACAATAGTAAATAAATAAATACAGTAACTATTAATATTATTTAACGTGAGTTCTCCTTTAAATACCAGAATGCGAGTGTGTTCCTCTGGTCCAGCAAATGGAAAGAAAGGTGTGTTTGACAACATCCTATCCGATTGTTGTTGAACTCCTTCATGTACAGAAGTGATTGTGTAACTCTTCCATGATGCACGTCAGCCTAAAGGCCACACACGCACACACGCACACACACACACACACACACGCACACACACACTGTGGCAGCGTACAGAGAACATGGTCTACAGGCCTGTTGAAGGCCAGCGGCTGCATTTCCTGCGTTTCCTCAGGTGTCAGCAAGAGACAAGTGCAGGGGGAAGTTGAAGTGTGTCGGGGGGGCCAGAGATGTGGAACAGAAGGCCCCCGCTGTTTGGTGTGTTTGATGTTTCCTGGTTTGTAACTTGCGTGTACATGTCTTGACGCCTGTTGGGTGTCGGTGAACCTGATGTCCTACAGCCTGTGGGACGGCGTGTGAAGGGGGGAGGGGGGGTGTCAAGCCGGGAGGATAAGAATTAAGAAAAGAGAAAATGACACAGACACAGACACAGAATAAGGAAAGAGAAAATGGCGCGTTCAGAGATGCGGTTTGTAATAAATGAGATCAAATGTTCGGTTGTGGTCGTGGTCAGGCCCGACGCTCCTCCCGATCTTCCGTTCTACTCGTACTACTCCTTCTTCTCTGGGTTGTAAGTCTGACTTGACTTAAGATGAAATAAATAAAAAGCTGCGACAAAAAGCAGGTTTCAGTGGTTTCGGCGTGAACCGCCTCCGTCGTTCATGTTCATGTTTCTAAATTGCCAGAGGAAGGTCTGCTGGTGGTAGTGAGACATGAACGACGGTCATATCTGACATGAGACACGAGTGGGCTGCACAACTTCGTTTCACTTTATTTCCAACACAACCTGTTGTTGCATCACAACATGAAATGTGACAGTAATCGTTTTTGTATTTACACAGTTTGTCTTTGTCCCCTCGCAGAAGTGGAACGGGGACTTATACTATTTGTATAACTATTTGGAAGTGGTTTTCTTTTTCTTCAGCATCTTGTGGACAGTCTGGTTCACCAGGTTTCTCTCCGTCCACTGGACTGCAGAAGACAGAAATAAAAAAAAAAAAAAAAGAAAAAATTCCTCAGAGGAGATATATCCGAAAATGCATCCCGCCAGAATCACGACGCTCTAGGATGCAGCTGACAATTGTAAAAACACAAAAACGCTCTAGTGGGTTTTAGAAAATGACAAAGGAGATAAAGATTTCTGAAAACTATTAAATGAAATGACGTGGACCGTGTTCCTTTATCTGTGATCGAGACATTTCATGACGTGAAACCTCAGTATTCACCAGCACATAAAAATCCCCCGGTGTTTCTCAGAAGAAAAAAAAAGACAACCTGAGGTTCAGAGTTCAGACTGAGGGAAAAGAAGAAACGATACCTAAGTCATCGGTCTTGTGGCCAAACCACCGCGATGGGTCTGCAGGCCAGGGGAGCACCGGGTGCTGGACGTACGACAGCATGCTGAGGGATTTCCATGGTAACGGAGCACCTGGAAGTGATCGGACATTTGAAAAACCCACATCACAGCAGCCAGATAGATCGCGAGCTGGCTATCTGTTTTCAGTGACCAAACAATACGTCAAATTAAAATAATTTCTTAAAAAATTACCTTTCCAAAACCAGTGTTTAGCTCACATGGTGCATCGCGTAATAAAGCATAATAATTCTAACAAACCAATTAAGACTGATCATGACGAATGATTAGTTTTCCTTTACAAACTCCAAACTGTGTGTGTGTGTTAAAGTAAATTATTCAACAGGATAAAACAGGTTGTGTTGCAGCTCCCTGAGATTTACCTGTTGTGAAATCATACAGTGTTTTCAGTGTTTTAGTGTAAATGCACCTGGAAATATGTTGGTGCGGACACAGTGACTCAGACTGTCATAGCTCTCCGGGTACGAGAAGGTTGGTTCAGGATCGGTACTGGGGGGCAGCACTGGGGGGCACGGGACCAAGGGAGGCTCCTGGGAGGTTTCTACTGCTGCCATCTTCGATTATACACAAAAAGCTTTTGATAAATTCACCCCAAGCACTGATGAAAAACACCTTGGCATAGGTAACAGTCAGCATAATGGTGCTGTGCTGCCACCTGTGGTCACTGAGAGAATTGCAGTTTAACAATGCCATCGTTAAATGTACAGTATATACTACGTTATATGTAGATGTGTTTGTGCATCTACACATGGATTCAGACACGGTTCTTCCTTGAACCAACATCTCTGGTCATTCTCAGAAGAAACTGGTCATTAGTTCTGGGTTCAGGTTGTTAACTGACAAAGACGGTCAGTGTAAAAACAAGCAGATGTAAAAATGACTTACCTGCGGCTTCTTTCTGGTTAATTGAGGTCACACTCAACCACAGGAAAGGTGCAAAGGTGTTATGTTTCCTACGAACTCGTACGACACTGGAGAGCATCGGGTTTCACTGAAGAACAAGACCCAAAGAGATAAAAGGGAGAGAAAGCATTTATATTTGCTGCTAGACCCTTTGTACTATCACTGATATTTCTTTGTTGATGACACCTTTTTTAAGCTTGTGGAAGAGGTGAAATTGGAAATGACTGTCCTAACACCTTCTGCCCTTGGACCCTCTGTCCTTCCAATGTTGATGAGAGGAAGGAAACAGGACCATTCCAGTCCCTGGTGGACAGACCAACCGAAGGTAGTCTCATGCCGAGATGATCAAATCTTTTCACTTTTTAAGGACGAGTCTCATCAAACAAAGTGAGTGACTCGTGAAATATATCTGAACAGGACAACAAAGGAACTGGGGGTGCTGGCACATGCACCATGCGGTCTCTCGTTGCCAAGACAACCTGTCAAAACCTGCATCACACATGTATTTTTAGCGCATGGACATCCTGTCTTCAGGGGTCAACACACAGAAATGTTTTCATGTATTCTTTATTTCACACGTATGTTTTTTATTTGTTCTAATACCACACACACACACTTCAACTGGCTAAAACAATATAAAACATAACTTCCACCATTATTTATATTATGTACATGCTCTCATACACGTCGAGGCAGAAAATTGCAGGTCTTTGCTTCCTCTCAAGTGCACTTTTCTTCCATTCTGAGCAGTGTTTAGTTCATATTTTGAATGCATTGCAAATGAGCAAACACGCAGCAACGACTTTTGTTCTGACAATGAAATGTCTCTTCGGTCTCGTTTTACAGCGGGGAGGTGGACGACAGGTGAAGATGAATCGCTGTAAGTTGGATATTTTTTTCCTTCCTTTTTTTTAAATGTCATTGAAGCAAAGCCTTCCCACCTCGTCTTCCAACACTGGTTAGCTTACAGCCTTATATAACACACGAGTCTGGATTGTCTCTAAACTTATTACACAGCTCCAGGTCAACGCGGGAGCTGTTGACCTTTATGCTTGAAAACATCCCTGGAAGTATGTGAAGTTTTTGACGGATGAAAAAAAGAAGAAGAAGAAGAAAATATCACCCCCATCCATGGCGAGCACCTTAAACGGCAGTCGTGGAGGAAGTGGACAATGACAAATGTTCTGGGCTCAAAAATACAATCTGGGAGAAGTTTTGCAGTTAAAAAAAACAAAAACAAAACCCAACAGGCCAACTGTGATGGTGTGATAATACTTGAAAGCCGACTGGTACTGGAGAAGTCCTTCTATCTGCTCACTGCCTCGTCTTTGTGACCACTTTCCGTTCAGGGTGCGTCGGCCGCTCTATGTGGGGGCAAACTTCTTGGCCTGTGCCCGTACCCGCTTCTCGTAGTCCATCCGGTTCTGACTGAAACGCAAAACCAGAAAAAAAGATGAATCTTTCGGCACCTGGAGGAGCAAACACTCGGTTTGTTTCCTTCTGTCTCCAGACGTCTGATGGTCACAGACTGGTAAAAACTGCCCTCGCTCCAGAGACCCCTCGACTCCCGTCGGTGTGCGAGTCAGAGGAGACCTCAGCGACTTACCAGTAGATGGTGTAAGCCTCTGCTTGTGCTGGGTCCTGGATGTTCGGCTCGTTCAGCAGCTCCTGGATGCCCAGAAGGATCTGGGAACAGAGGCAGACGTGGTGTGAGCGCGCCACTCCGGGGTTTCAACTTTCCATCCCCTCTGCGCCGTACCTGTTTGATGGTGATGGCCGGCCGCCAGTCTTTGTCCTCCTCCAGAATGGACAGACACACGGTGCCTGACGGGTACACGTTTGGGTGGAATATCGGCGGCTCAAACTTGCCTAAGTAGAAATTATTCAGAGAAAGAGCAGAAAAAAACTCATCAAAGGCAAAAAAACCCCCCAAAAAACAAAAAAATTGTCTTCAAACAGGACGTCAGCTGTAAATGAAAACAACAACCAGCCATCCCAGGTCACTACGCCACATCATCACGAGACGGAAAAAAGTTTCCAGCATTTTATTGGTGAGTTGATTTTTTTTTTTCTCAGTAGATCAATTCAAAACCATGAAACTCCTGTTAGTATATAGAATCGTGACACACTGATGGACATGTTACAAGTGTTTATTTCTTTTCTATGGTAGCGAGGTTTGGGTTTTCATTAGCTGTTGACTTGTAATTGATCAAAATTAAAAGAAATAAATACTTGAAATATTTCCGACTGAGTGATGAATCCATATATAAAGACAAATTTCATTTCTGGAACTGATTTACGGGAAAAAAATAAAAGATCAAAACATTTCAGCTCTTGGAAGTAAGTCAACAGAGTACTTACATTTTGGCGGTGAGGATGGGTAGTCATCTTTGAAGAGCATTCTGAGTTTGTAGAGACCCCCTTCCCACAAGGTCTGACGGACAGGGTGAGAAAATGGGTGACCATCTGACTATGGAGACATTTATCCCCATCCTACTCTTCTAGATGATTTCTTTTTTACTATTATTTACATGTCACAGAGTCTGCAGTCTACTCATGACCGACACACAACAACAAGAAACAGCTCAACTTTTTATGAGGTTTGTGTAGTTTTTCATCATTCCAGGCCTTTGATGGCTGATGCCTGCATTTAGGTGATTTTTATCTTCAAGGAAATGTAGTAAGTCGACAGTACTGATGAAACAAGTGAGCAGAAAAATGCTTCACTTTTTCTTTTTTTTTAATTCATGGACTATTCAGGTTTGTTCCCTGACATGGTCAAAAACCCTTGCAGGAGCTGTGGGAACACTGGGGTTTCAGTTTTACTTTTACAATAAGCAGTTGACTGTAGAAACAGATCATAGAAACACAAGTTCACAACGTGAGGTGAGGACCGCTGGCTACAAACGTCTGGTTTACTTGGATGCTGAGCGGTGGATGTGTCTCTCTGGTCCTTACTTACTCCTTTCTTTCCAGGAATGGCGCACTCCCAGTTCATCAGATTCATGGTTCCATCTGGATTTTTGGTGGGCACGGCGACAAACCCCTGTGTGGATCAGAGCAAAGGCTCAAGTTAAGGGTCACACACTCCGCGTCAGTGTGGCTGTCAGTGCTGCTACGTACAAACGGGTGGTCTTTCCTCCAGGCTTTGCGCTCCTGAGACAGTCTGCTAAGAGCGATGCCAGACATTGCTGCTCATTAACGCCCTCCTGAGGGGGGAAGACACATAATTAGGAAATATACACGCAGTTTCACAATCTTTTCTCTATTTGAAATTTGTTACACGTCCTGGTGTTTAGCGAGTTCTCACGATCGATACTTTACGTGACGCAATTTTGTGTGTGTGTGTGAGTTCTGACGAACCGACAAGGTGATTCCAACCACTCCAGCGAATGTCGTTTGTCAACGATACAAAACGCTTCATAATTAATTATTTCAGCTGAACTTACCTGATCTTCTCAACTAAATATTAAATTACGTCGTTTAGTGGAATAGCTTGGTTGTCTCGTTGATGCTAATGCTGCGGCTATGCTAACGGCGACCGAGGAAAACACACCCTTCGACGTTAAAAACAAAACTAATTTGCCAGCTGGGGCGTCAATGACCGGAACGATGGGAACTTCTACTACTTGACCAACATTCCTTAGACAGTAGACGATCTTCTAGTGTTTTGATTTTTTTTTTTTACCAAGGTACCATAGTTGTTTAAAACAACGTGACTGTTTATACCGTCTAGACCGCTAGCATCGGGAAAAGGACCCAAATTTGTTTATTTCGCCAGGACCTTCAGGCAGTTTTGGGGACAGCCAAGCGACTACGTCAGGGTCAGGAGGCCATCTTTGGTGTGGCACAGCCAACACCGCGTGACAGCCCTCGTCCAGTTTGTATTCATGTCGTTTCAATCACGTCCCATTATCCGCTTTCTTTGATATATTTCTTTTCGTACGCCGCCAGAGCACTCCTCAAGTTACTCCAAACTGGACGGCTAATTGTTATACCTGATACAACCAACTTTGAAGTGTCAGTTTTTATTTCTTTCTCTCTAGGTATTATTACATTGTTGTGTCATGAGTTGAAAACTCAACGATCTGCATCAAAAGTCAGTGTTTGATGTTAATGAAGAGAATAAAACCCACAGTTCTGCTCCCGGCTGTGTTTTAAATGTGGCTCCACTATTTCACAAAACTAATATTTACTTTCCAAGTTAATGAATTCAAGGGCTGTTTCTCTGAGACTGGGAGAGATAAAGTACAACCCACATAGCACGAGATAGCATGCGTTTAATATAGGATTTGTAAAAGAATACGACATTTTAACATGACAATCTCC
This sequence comes from Centriscus cristatus, assembly GCA_037832705.1. NCBI lineage: Eukaryota > Metazoa > Chordata > Actinopteri > Syngnathiformes > Centriscidae > Centriscus > Centriscus cristatus. The sequence continues at coordinate 9,511 of JBBMJM010153432.1, forward strand.
TGTCAACACTAGTGCACTTGTGTTCAATCACATATCCAGCGTTAACATACGATCAAAATATATCTTCTTAACAAAATATATTAGTTATAAAGAGATTCAACGCTGTTGTTCTTTTGGAAATATGTATTGGAAATGATCAGGTCTCTATCGGAAACGTTAGTTACAAATCAGCATATAGGTCAGCAGGTCCAAAGCTGGTCACAACATGAAGTACCGACTGAGTAGTGTGAGTATGGATTTTACTGGTGTGGTGCTGCTACTGTTCCTTGAAGTCGTCCAGTCCCTTTCACATCTTCTTTCCCTCTCCCTCTGAGACGATGTGCTCAGGAGACGCTCTCTGAAACCACTCAGACCAGGAGCCGTCGTAAACACACACCCCAGGGTGCCCGAGCAGGTGGGCAGCCATGACAACGTGACATGCTGTGACCCCAGACCCACAGGTGGCCCAGAGCGGCTTCTCCAGGTTCACCCCGGCTTCTTTGAACAGCTCGGACAAGCCCTCCTCTCCCAGCTCCTTGCCAGAGCCGTCCATGAAAGAAGTGAACGGCATGTTGATCGCTCCGGGAAAATGGCCTGGTAGTGTGCCTGCAAGGTAAAAAAAAAATAAATGAAGACACTTGATTTCACCAGCGGAGGACGAGTGGAAAGAGACTAAAACATTCTACCCAAGTACAAGAACTACTCATGGACACATAGAATACATCTAAAACTCAACGTTAGCGATGTTACTTTTGTATTTCAATTCAACAAGCAAACCTTGGAACCTATTTATTAGATTTACCTACCAGACACCTGCGCCTCTAAAATACAGATTTCCTTTTAAAATCTCTTTCATTTCATTTGTTGTTGTTGACTTGTAACGATTTTCCTGTACTAAATTGCCACACGCTTTAAGTTGTATTGTTTTTGCTGGTTCAAATTTGTTTTCATCTTCTGTCTTTACCTGTGTGTGTGTGTGTGTGTGTGTGTGTGTGTGTGTGTGTGTGTGTGTGTGTGTGTGTGTGTGTGTGTGTGTGT
>JBBMJM010153443.1:0-10527 GCA_037832705.1 Centriscus cristatus
TAGTGACGAGGTGATCATTGATCACTGAAGTGCAGTGAAATACTGAGCACACCATGAGTACACCATGAGTTCCAATGTAGTGTAACTTTTTCAGACTTTATGGCAATAGAGCTACGATCTGAAGGAAATCCCTGAATACTCTCATCATGAAACATATGACTTAAATACTGTAAATTGCAAAGTTATACAAGACACAAATCAATAAATGACGGAGAAATTATTCACTTCAATTCACTTTATTAAAAAATATAGGAAGTGTGTAACATTTAGATCACTTTATTCTGATCGCTGACAGAGATGTATGTTTATTTTATTCACAGTAATATGCACCTTCAAATGGTCTCATTAGAAGTACATTTGTTATCTGGTTTCACACAAGCTGCGGTTGATCAAACCCCTGCGAGAGTTTTTAGTCATGCAGACACACAAGTACCATGCCAAAAGAACTGGACCCATAGATGACACCTGACAACGCACCATCTATGGAATACAGTTCTCATAGCAGAGCCCTGAACAAAGAAACTTGAGTCCTCAGGAGCTTCTTGATGTGTGAGCTGAGCAACAGAACTAATACAAAGGTGTTTGAGAAGACTGCCTCATTGATGCCACGTAAAACAGTGTCATCTGGAGCCAGTGAAACCACATTAACAGCACAGAACAAGAGTCATGGGACATATGACATGTACCACACTGTAGCACATTGAGGTTAAGCCTCCCATGACTCACTACGTCTTCAGAGAATCCTGACGCTGAGTTGATGATGTCATCCGCTCAACGTCTTTCATAAGAATGAATACCGAGTGTATATGTACATTTTCCATATCATCAGTATTCCACAGATGTTTTTGTTTTTAACTGAATCTTCTGAAATGATGTTTGAACGGATGAACTCTCATGGGTAAACAGAGGCTACGTGCTGTTCCAGGTCCACCTGAGGGGTCCCGTCGCTGTCTTACATTTCCTGGAAATGTTTCACAGGCACTGAAATGAAAGTTCCTCTACTGAGCTGAGACAAGCGCTGAACCTGTTGGTGATCACGTCCTTATCAAGGCATAAAAATGACTCATCACTTACAGCCCCGTTCTCCCAGGAAGTGAACTTAAGGTCACTTGCATGTACAATAGTTGGTCAGTGTCTCTTTCAAAGTAAGTTTGACGTTACGCTGATGTTTCCTCTGGCTAAAAACACCTCATTCAAGGCCCAGAGTCAATATTTACAATGACAGTACAGTGAGATAATTCCTCAGTGTGACTGTGTGGGTACATTCTTTTAGGATAAAGGCAACACAGTGTAATGAACTATCTTGGGAAGGCCACACCTGAGCATTTGCAGGAAACTCCTCTTTTCCCAGTAGCTGCACTCGCAAACAACCGGTTCAACAGCCTACAAGTAGACATTAACTCCCCTATGAGGGTTTTGACTCATGGTGAGACATTCTCGTTCATCACACAACAGCACAAAGCCTAAAGCAGATTGCTACAACACTTATCACTGTTACAGGAGCAAAAGTTAATTCAAAATGAAAAACATACCACCACATTTCCTACCCGATACTTATCCCGGTTATTTACTGATGAGTTTACCCTGAGTCACACCTGCATCTTCTCGGAAGGTGTCCAGAGGTGCCACCTCTCACCACACACAGACCTCTTTGTGAATGAACCCGCATTCAGACCTGGCTCTTTCACACCCAGGTTCCTGGAAGCTCCCCCGTGTCCTCCAAATCCTCAGGAAGAATGCAGCACTCTGTCTGACATTCAGCGCAAAGAACCCTTAAATACCACATCTTTCACATCAGCCTCCCTCCCTCCCTCTCCCCTCCTCCCTATCGGTTATTCATGCTGTCCCTCTGTACGGTAAGCCCAACAGTCACTTCCCAGTAAGAAGGAAACAGTGGGAGTGAGCACACGCCCCCTCACAGTGATTCAACACATCAGAGTTTCTGAGGAAAACTATCTGACTGGCCCTGCCCCTTGTTCCCTTAAAGTAAGCAGGGGAAAGGCCGCGTCTTCTGTCGGAACCAGGAATTCCCCCACAGGTCATGCACAGCTGTTGAGAGGATGACGACGTGGGCCGGGCACAAAAACAGAAACTAGGTTTAGTTCCGAGAGTGAACGTGGTTTGACAATTAAAAGTTTATTTACATATATTGAGTAATTGGAAACTGTCAAACATTGTGGGTGTTGCAATGCCGAGTCACAAGTGAGCGCTGACTTTCTGTTGCCTCATATAGCTGTTTTTTTTCCCCTCCTAATTATAAGTGATCAGAGGTTTGTCCCACTTGCGTCACAGACATATTTCGATGCTGTTTATTCAAGTGACTATTTGAATAGCTGGAGCCATATAAGCAGCTTGTTTGCTTTGTGGTTACCTTCAAACCTGGAATGGACTGCTGATACTGACTGATGGACACAACAGGCTCGACTCACTGGACAAAAAAAAAAACACCCTTCAACTTCCTTGTGCCCTTTAAACAATCAGCTCAGATGTGAGAAACCAGCCAGGACCTGTTGCAGAACTGTGCACAAAAAGCCCTGACAGATTAATTCAATGGATTTCCTTGACGAGGGCTGAAAGGGGATTCCACACACCACCGGACAATTTACGTCTTTGGACTTCACAACGAACCACAGCCAAACTAAACATCATTTGTGTGTAGTGATGATTAAATCTTTAATTAAAGATGTCAGCTTGACGGCAAACAGTTAAATAAACTTCAAACCGAAGACGAAAAACTGAATTTACTCATATTTATATTCTATTTGTTTCACAAACGCGGTTCAACTTTGTACATGTTAAACAACAGTGTGGCGAAGGACTGAGACTGGGTGAAGAAAATGGAAAAGATATGAACTATATCGTGTGGGTAGTTCAGTCTGTGGACTGAAGCACTATGACCAGAATCAGAGCTCACACACACACACACACACAGACCATTAAGGTGTCGTGACTCTAGAATCCACTTTCAAGCGGCATCCTTGGGCAGGTGGGATAAGTTGCAATTGACATTTTGTGCTGGACTTCAGAAACAAGCCGTGCTTTCATGCTGCTGTTTGAACAATGGGGAAATCGCCTGCAAAGGTCACTGAGCCCATTTCCCTTCTCTCGTCCGCATCTAAAGACCTGGAACAGCCCCCCCCCCCCCGTTCAACTGCTCTTCGGTTACCAGCAGACGTATTCACGTGTCTATGTAGGAAGTCAGAGAAAGTGTAAGTACTCAAAGAGCAACGACATCTTTTATTACAAGTGTTGGTTCAAACACAGTCCGAGCTTCGACTAAAGGACGATTCCTATTTTCTTGAGCAATCCTCATTTGCTTTCATGTGTCCTTTGCCGTCTTAAAACGTAGCGCTACCACATGCCTCTGAAGTCCCTCTTCCCCGTCCCACAGGTGATCCACGGAGAAAACACTCCTCTCCGCCACAAACGTCTCAAACAGGTGCAGCCCGCCACCGACGCCGAAGTAGTGCGATTTGGTGGCGACATAGACGAGCCCGTCTTTTGCCAGCAGTCTGTGGAGGGCTTCATGGAGGGCGGGGTAGTACGCCGTGTTGTAGATCGTCTCTGAGGTGAATATGACGTCGTATTTGGGCGGTGGGTCGTTCTCGAGAAGCAACGTGAGAAACGTGCTCCAGTCGCCAGAGAAGAAGCGGCACCTGGCCAGCAAAGGGAGCGGGGACGAGTCTGTGGGTCTCTTCTTCGCTGGTGGGCCGGTGTCGTCTTCCAGCTCTCGTGTCTCTTTCACCTTTATTTCACAACCATCTCCCTTCCGTGATTTTCCCCTGCCCTTCCCTTCTTTGTCATCTTCACCGTCAGCATCTTCCTGGAGGTTTAATATCACATTTGGCACCGTCAGCTGATCAATGACTGTGCTGTTGTAGTCTTGGAAGTGGACTTGTCTGGCTCCTCTTTTCAGAGACAATATCCCTAAGAGCCCCGCACCACAGCCCAAATCCAAAACGGACTTCTCGCCGAAGGTCTCTCCGTCTCGCTCCATCAGCTCCAGAAGGTCATACGTACACTCCCACACCTTCAGTCCTCCCTCGTACATACCTGAGATTAGGTCAGATCTCTGCTCAGCAGTGCGAGAGAGGATTTTTTCCTCGTCGTCTCTCTCTGAGACCGTTCGCTCAAACACGGTCTCATTGAGAAAGTGAAGAGGAGGAAGTGTTCCGATGGTGACCGTTTCAGAAACCGCATCGATAAGGAGAAGCTGCGGGTCAGAGGGGGGTCGGTGCTCTTTGGCCTCCTTCAACGGCTCTGATGGTTTGGCGTCGTCTGTCTGAAACATAACAAAAAAACAAGTACTGTGAGGAATATTGTCTCACATATTTTTCTGACGCACCTGTGTGAATGTCAGACCGACCACAACCAGACGATTACCGTACGTTTTTGTGTCACATGTGGCTACTGGCCAGAGCATGAACATGTATTTCATGTAGTTCCCATAGTGTGACTAAGAATAAAAAGAGTAGTTAGTATGTCACCTGACAGATCAGCGCTTTGTAACAATGGTTCCCAACAAGAAATGAGGGCAAAGGAAGTAGTCGTTCATTTACGCGTATAGAAACACGAAACAAGATGAAGTAATTATCGAAGAATTTTCTTTAATTAGCTTCCTGGTAATATATGATTCATCTGAAGATGATTTACCGTACGTTGCTGCTTTGCATTTGGATGGTGATTTTACATTCCTGCTTCTAATTTAGGAAAAACTGACTGGAATACAAACGTGAATCAGCGTTGGACTCTATCACACATGTTGGTCAAACTCTTCACACCTGCTGAATGAATCATATGTTAAATCATAGAGTAATGTCGCAAACTGTCAATTTGTGTGTCATTGTGTTCGTGCTTGTCTGTGCGTGTGGATGGGGGCGGTGTGCGAGTTGGAGCGAGGGAAGCAGGAGCGAAGAGCAGGTGTGTGGAGAGTGAGTGCTGGGTGCTAGAGAGTGTGGAGAGGTTTGGAGGAGGACCGGTCATCGGGGCCAGTTGAGCCACGGAGGAGGACCGGTCATCGGGGCCAGTTGAGCCACGCGGGAGGACCGGTCATCGGGGCCAGTTGAGCCACGGAGGAGGACCGGGTGCCGGGGCCAATTGAGCTTCATGGGAGAACCGGTTGCCGTGGTCATTTGAGCCACGTCGAAGGAGGTTGTAGAAGCTCCAATAAACCTGTTAACTATCTTCCTTCACTCGGCGTCCTGTGGAATCCTTCGGGTCGTTACAATACGATTGTAGCTATAAATCATTATTCTCTCTCTCTTTCTCTCTCTCTCTCTCACACACACACCTACATACCTACGTACCTACCTACCTGACAGGTGGGTGGATGTCACGTCAACCTGCGCTCTCTAGTGGATGCAAGTGTGTGTGTGGGCTTGTAACGTTTCCGACACATTCCAGTCAACGCCTCACTCATTACTTTTTCCATTTTTAAAAAATAATCGGAGTTAATACATCAAATATTGAATAAATGGATCCTCCCCTTGTCTTGATGCTGTGCAATTCCTGCATATGGATTTATGCAGGTTTAACATAAATAAACCGTTCTTTGTGTCTTCATCAATGTCTTACTAAAGGAGGATGGAAGATTTAACTTTCCGACGTTAACACGAGCAACACGCTCAGTTATGAGCTAACACCACTCACATTAGCTGCAGGGTCTGTCTTTCCACTTTGATTTCCATCCACATCAGCTGGGTTTATGGTTTCTGTCGGCACGTCAAAATTAAAGCTAAACGACATGGTGGAATTCAGGACTGCAAAACAATCATTTACGATTTAGAAACTTGCTTTAAACTGCTTGACAACAAGCACATGTCGTACCGACCCTCAAGTTTACCGACTAGCTAGCGATCGCACACGGCTGCGAGAGCGAGCAGGGACTATAAGTCCCACAATTCAGTGAAACGTTGTCTGCTTGGTATCTTTTAATGAACAATTACACCGATGCCTGCGATCTAATTGAATGCTTGTAAACTGTATAATACAAAAGTGAGAAGATTCAAAGACATATATATCAGTATAAATCCTTCAGTTCCCCGCGTTGTATTACTTCCTGACTCTGACACCCAGGATGCATTTCGCGAAGTTTCTGCGCATGCGCTCAATCTGCAGATCAGGATTCGGATCTGAACTGTCACTCGAACTGTCCTTTATGCTGCTTTTCTTCGTTTATAAGACAAAACAGCCACTGTTTTCCTTGCGTTTGAAAATGTCTCTGGGAGGGTGGATGCCAGCAGATTTCTTCGTATTCTTACAAAAGTGAGTATCCACCCGTATGTTTTATTTTGTGAGATTGTCTTGCACCCAGCGTCGGATATTTATTTGAATCAGAAAATGTGGGTTGATTCACAGGACACAGATTAGGACATTTAGGGTCTTCTCGAGGACTGTTTGAACCATCTATATCTGACAAAACCATTACGTATGTTTCATGGGTCGTGTGCATAGTTAATAATATAATAAGTACCTTCATTGTACTTGACCAATATCATTGTGTGATTTACTGGATTGTAATGTGACTACAAAGCCAAACCCAGACTGCACCCTGCATGGAATGCAACATGACAACATTGCTGTGTCTTGCTAGCTGTTGGCATATTATTGGTCTGAAATGTAGGCATTTTCTTTTTCGGTTATCCTTTTGTTTTACCGGCCAACGCTTTACATTTACACCTTTCTAGTGATCTGATGACTTTCAAGTGTCATCTGGCCCAGACTCGTATTCTTAGTTATGTAAACAACTGAACTTTCTAATCCAGGCTGACAGCATTCGTGCAGTAACTTTGACACACCCAGTGTAACTGGATTATTGCTGAGACGAAAATCACACATCAAGGTGACAGACAGAAAACGAATCTGATGGTTGGAATGTTTAAGGGGGAATACAGGTTGAATAGGATTTAGCATCTTGAGGATTTGCTGCTTTTCATGAATTAAATGAACATTTTGAATGGCATCATTAGCGTTCGCAGTAAAGAAAGCACCTTGATTCATGTCGTAAACTGTTATTCAACTTGCCATAAGGCTGTCGTGTGTTTTTTCCTCCCTCACAGGTAAATGCATCCTCCAGACTCAGAATGAGGTGGTGTCCCAGCTCGGTTGGCCACGTGCTGCGCTGTGTGCTCCTGCGCTCATGTCCCCGGAGAGGAAGACACCGGCTGCCGATGTGGATGAGGTTGATGTGGGCGTACGTGAAACTACTAATCCACTCACTTTTCTTCAACACGCTCACTGACTCAGATGTGGTTTTTGACTCCGTCTTCGAGCCGGTGTTCTGGACTGTGGATTACGTCACCCGCTGGTTTGGCATGGTGAGTGTGTGTGCGCGCGTGTACTTATTTAATCAGTATCCTGACAAGCACTATTCTAATCTGACTGTCTGCTCCCTCCTACCCTGTCGTTGTGAAGGTGTTTGTGTGTCTGGTGGTCACACTGACTAGCTCCATCCTGGTCATCGCCTATATAGTCCTTCTGCCCCTGATACTCAACACTTACTCCCCACCGTGGATTGCTTGGCACATTTGTTACGGACACTGGAACCTCATCATGATTGCATTCCATTACTACAAAGCTGCTAAGACGTCCCCCGGGTACCCCCCAACTGTAAGATGTCTTTATATTTCCCATCCAGACCTGAATCAGACGGACTTTAGGTAACAATAGGTCATTTCTCTCTTTCAGGAAAAAAATGACCTTCCGTTTGTATCTGTCTGCAAAAAATGCATCATTCCCAAACCAGCACGAACACACCACTGTGGCATCTGCAACAGGTCAGTTCATTTCTTTACAACATTCATCACACGATCTAATTTGTAAAAAAAACACAATAAAAACTAACTGGTGTGAGAATGAACAATAAACGACGACTGTCGTACAACGTAATGATCTAACTTTGTTGTTGATGATAATATTGCTGCATTATAATCGAATGCCTCTTTTCCCCTTGCAGGTGCATTCTGAAAATGGACCATCACTGCCGTATCCTTTGTCCCAATGTGCTTCTTTTTTTTTTCGTCCGTACCTGAAACCACACACCATTGAAGATGGCTTTCTTTAATTCTTGTGATTCAGCTTGGTTGAATAACTGTGTGGGACATTTTAACCACCGTTACTTCTTCTCCTTCTGCCTCTTCATGACCTTGGGCTGTGTCTACTGCAGCATCAGTGGCAGGAACCTCTTCCTAGAGGCCTACAATGCTCTTGAGGTGAGATGCTGAAACCTCTTTCGCTGTCCTGTACGTCATCACTAGTGTCTCTGGTCTGCTCTCTCTCGGTGCTTGTGGGTGTGCGTGTGCGTGTGCAGTGAAGATAACGGCACTCAAGTTGATGACAATTTGTTGTGTTACTGTAAGCGCAGTAAAAGCCTCTCAAGTGTTAATCTGTCTGAAACCAAACAAGGACAGACGTCTGAAAGTTGGGCCAAAAAACCCAGGCTGATGCCTCTGGCGACAGTGACGAGGACTCTGGGGCCTCTGCTACTTAGTTCTGGGTTGGCCCGAGCATCAGAACTGACAGATAGTCCCACTGTCCAACCTGTCTGAAACAGAAATCAGCTTTTGTGAGTTTGGAACGGAAAGGAAATTTCGTCATTCCAGGGTTTGTGGTGAACAGAACTCGTGTTAAAGCTGTTTGGTTTGATTTAGTTTACATCAGAATAGAACGGAACCGTCAAACTCAAGCGTTTCCTCTGAACCTGCTTTCTGAAAGCTGGTGTCTCTCTCTGCTGGGCTTTATGGTTTCTGACCTGACGCTGCCTTCTCTCTCTCTTCATAACGGGTTGGTTGGTGTCTGCCGGCTGCTGCTTTAGCGCTTTAAACATTTGGATATGGAAAAACCAGGGGTACCAGTAACAGGAATGGGACCTCTCATAGGGCTTCTCCCCCCGGGCCAGGTAACAGGCTTAAAGGTTACACACGAGTGGTCTTGTTTCTGTTTTCAGACTGGTAACGTTTTCTCCGTGTTCTCTCCAGACCAACTACGTCACCCCCGCTCCTCCGTACAGCTTTAAGGACAAGATGATTCACAAGAGCATCATCTACATGTGGGTGCTCACCAGGTAAGGTTTCCTGTTGCTTTCAGCATCCTGTTTCAAATTCCCTAACCCTTTGACCTTGGGAAATACAAATATTATAATACTGTAGGATCAGCATTTCTCTCCATCTTTCTCTCCACTTGGAACATGGCACATGTTGTGTTTTATCACCTTGGCAGAGGTGCAAATAAAAAGGAGCTTCTGTTTTTGCAGCACGGTGGGGGTGGCCCTCGGAGCGCTGACCTTTTGGCACGCGGTCCTCATATCCAGAGGGGAGACCAGCATAGAGAGGCACATTAATCTAAAGGAAACAAAGCGATTGGCCAAACGGGGAAAGGTGAGCATGCACAAGCTCTGACACATCACAAAGAGCTGAAAACAAACGACTTTCCAAAATGATTCTGTTTCTGTTTTTTTTTTTTACTTTTTAAACAGGTTTACAGAAACCCGTTCAGTTATGGCAAGCTGCAGAACTGGAAAGAGTTCTTTGGTGTGGAGAAGAGTAGGTGCGTCTGTCTGCTGAGGGTTTGTGTTTACGGCGCCGATGCATCCGTTTCTACCTCTCACAACCTCTGTGTGTGTTTTCTTTTCAGTCACTGGGTGACACGAGTCCTCCTCCCTTCGGGTCACTCTCCACATGGGAACGGTTTGACTTGGGACGTACTGCCGGTTAAAAAGGACTTGATACGTGTATGACGGACAACTATCACACAGCTGTGGTTTACAGGTTCCTGTCATGATGGATCCATAACTGATTGGAAAGAATGAGTCAACCTCGAATACCTCAGAAAACATGCTGCAGGTTTCAGCAGCGTGTCATGGTTCGTTTGTGTCTTTACTTTTACAAACTGCTCTCAAACTTGACTCAGACTTGTGTGAATGTTGGGTTTATATTTCTTTGACCGACATATCATTGGACAGTGGTGAAATCATGTTGTTGTTTTTTTTTAAAGAAAATAATCATTTTTTTCATGCCCAAGCTGATATTTATAAAAAATGAATTAACGAGAGTCCGATATTATCATTTAATGTAACCCCTCAAGGAAACCTGCAGCTAATTTATTATTAATCTGTATTTTGTACATGTTGCAATAATAAAACTTTATTGCTTTTTAAACAGATGTATGCAGATTTAATTTTTATTTTATTTTATTTTTATGACCCCATGGCTTCACCCCGGGAATTTAGCTCTGTATCTCATGTTTTGTGATTGTCCGCTTCAAGATGACGTCATTAAGCAGACAAGCTTGAGTATTACATCACAGATTTGGGTTGTTTGTGCAGATGGATCCAGAGACATGCTGTTGGTAGTGGGGGATTAATTGAGCTTTATGCCAGATCTGATCTTCACATGGACTCTCCTACATCTGATGTAACGCATCAAATGAATGATAGATACACTGTCTACCATTAAATCTAATATTTGCTGTTAATACCCCCCCGCCCCCCCCAAAAAATGAATTCGAAATGACGATATTTTGAGGAAAAAT
>JBBMJM010153484.1:0-10525 GCA_037832705.1 Centriscus cristatus
TCAGTGAAGTGGCACGTACTCTCCAGAGTCCAGACAATTAAAATTATATCAATGTTTTTTTTTTAATCTTCTCAGTTGTATTGATTTTATTTTTCTGGAGTTCTGTGCACTTATTTTACAGTTCTCTGCATGTAAGGCCACAGTCATATTAGGTCTTTATGTGTTGTGTATTTCTAAGTCAGTTTGGGTTTCTTAGTTCTTACTTTGTATGTCTTTCCAGTCAGAATTCTGGGTTCTTTAGGTTGCCTAAAACCCTAATTAATTAGCTATAAATAGACATTTCTTGACACACACACTGCCACTGCTTACGACAGTCAAAGTCAAGTGTCTATTTACATGACAACTCAGCTGTAGGTATCTCTTAAGGACTGGTCCCAGCAGTCAGGACCAGACTTTTGTAATGATCATGTGGTGCAACTGGCCCCAAACGCCCGGCCAAAATGTACTGTACTCCTGCTTTAGCAAGTAGCGTATGTTGTATACGGCCCCTGTTAGTGTTTATCTTTCTCGCTTATGTTAGAGAATTTGAAGCTCTGTGTACCTGTTGTATCCTTTGAGGATCGCATTGCTAAATGTTCATGACGCTCATATTTACTTATTTTATTATTTTATGTATATTAACACACTGCCCAAAGGTTTAGTTATATTTTTGTAACACAATTGTGTAGACACCTTTTTTTAATTGTATTTTGATGCAATTTAATTTGAGGAAACAAACACTACAGTGGTCACTTTTCTAGTACTTTGTTTTAAATGTTCATATTTAGGTGTTTGTGAGAAGTAATTAAGATCAGATTGCCTTATTCTGTATTATTAGTCGGGTTTTCTAATCCTTGTTGATTGCACGTAAAACACACACAGTTGAATTGTTGCTCATAACAAACCACAACTGCTTGTAAAACCAACGTTTCTTTGTTGTTTTTTCGTGTGCAGTGTTTAACAGAGAATGCAAATGTTTAAAGTTCTGAAATGTGATGTGATGGAATTGACCATTAGATATTGGATAAACAAGATGTAAACTGAAAGCAACGGTTTTCTCTGATTGTACCCTTGTAATTACAGTCTGATAAGCTCTGGCAGACCTTTGTCAGTGTGACACTAGAGTGTAATGTCCACAGGATGTCTTGTGTGTACATCTCACCACTGAAGTGAACAAAAGAAAAATTACAAAGCAATTGTATTATTGTTTACTTTTACCCAGTATTCAGTCATGTTTATTCATTCAAACTAATACCAGACAGACTTTGTGGAGTCGTCATTGAAGTACACATTTACTCGTGTTCCCCTCAATACAGTTATGTTTCGTTGGGCTTCTTGGCATTAATGGGTTCGTTTGTGTATCAATTTGTTTACTGTCATTGTATAAGCACACAGTATGTTACTCTTCATGGTGTTCTCATTTGATAATCCTTATATCCCTATAATCTGTCCTTGTACAATAAATAATTTGTTGTCTTAGAAAATGTATCATCAGGACGAGTTTGCTTGGTGTATATTTGTTAGTTCGGAGGGAGAAGATACTTGGTGAGGCTTTTAATTTGTGTTTGTCGTACTGTGTCCACAGGCTTACCATGTCTGATTTCTTGGTGACCGAAGTGCCCTTACCCATACATTAAAATCAAATTCACATTCTGTACATCCAACAAAGTAAGAAAGAACTATGAGAAACAGCTGCACGCTGTGAAGATCAGTGACTAGTTTTGACGAGCTGCTCATATGAATGTTGGGTTTATATTAAAATGGTTAATATCCTGCACATCATGAGATGATTATTGAAGAGTCTGAAATGTGGATATTTTCCGGAGTGTTTTGTCCCTTTAATGATAGAAAATCTAAAATGTCTTTGGTGGACAAAACATTGCATTTGTTAAGATATAGACTCAGGGTTTATTGTTTTCTAGCTTTGTATAGCTCTTAACAACTAACCTAGAAAAGAATTGAGAAAAAACAAGTACATCAATAAAAAAGCGCTGTACCCCATTCCCATCCCAAACAAAAACAAACCACAGCGATCTGCTTCGCAGAAGTAAAAACTAGCTACACGAGAATAGTCATGGCGAATACTGCAGATTGATATCGTGCATCAATCATTAAACAGTTAATTAAACCTGTGCCAGATGTGTTTACCAGGAAATGAAATGAATGTTGCATAACGACTTAGTAATACACTCCACAGACAGCAGGTCACCGAGGAGCGATACAGTTGATCCTGTAGCTTGGTTTGTGTGTGTTCTCCATCAGGATGTTAGCGGTATGTCTCTGAGCATGCTGGCAGCAGCAGGCGGGCAGGACGACATCCTCAGGCTGCTGATAAAGAAGGGGGTGAAGGTGAATGGACGGCAGAAGAACGGCACCACAGCTTTGATGCACGCAGCAGAGAAGGTAAGTCAGAGAAGGCAAAACCGTTTTGTGCCGTACCGAACTGCTGTTGAAAGTGAAGTGACAAATGCACAGTAGTCCAGAGTCGTACCCCCCCATCCCCACCCCCCCTTAAATAAAGCCCTTATCCTTAAGTGACTTAGGCCATGACGAGGGCAGGACCTTATGGAAATATTCATTAGCAGGGGGCTAGTAACTTTGACCTTTACTGTATGATACCACATGTTCATGTGGGATGGGAACTGCTCGTTATTCATGGAACATTTGATGCATAACGATCACTGAACATGTCTCAATGTGCTTTTTGTCAGAATTTCTTGACAACAGTCGCCATCTTGTTGGAGGCGGGTTCCTATGTCAATGCTCAAACACTTGGTGGGGAAACAGCGCTGATGAAGGTAAACGCATCATCAAAGTCTTGAAACAGCTGTGGAAATACACAAGTCACGTGATCAGCACATGGCCTGAAAGCACATGACTAAGAATTCACTGAAGTGAACTCTCTGGAGCCGGTGCCTCCATACTGCACCAACAAACACAGATGTAGATTGAGGACAGGCGATGTGTCAGTCCACCTCCACACATATTTTGACCTGGATAGCCTCGTGATGTTTCCTCTGCTGTGCGTCAGGCCTGTAAAAGAGGGAACACAGACGTAGTGCGACTCCTGCTGGAGTATGGAGCTGACTGCAACATCCTGTCCAAACACAAGAACACGGCCATGTACTTCGCCAAGCTCAGCAACAACCTGATGGTGTGTGATCTCATCAAGGATCACGTCAGAATGTGAGTGCTGTCCACAGCGAAGGTCTGCGGAGGGATCAGTAAGATCCACAACCAGGCTTCGTGGTGGCTTGTGTCTGGGGTTGACAGACATCCTCTTTTCTACTCATTCCTCTCCCCGAATCCACGTCGTCCTTATTAGGCTTTCCAGTGTGGCGGAGGACGCCATCCAATCGTACTTTGAGTCACGCCTGATGCTCCTTGAGCCCATTTTCCCTCTGGCCTGCCACCGGCTGTGTGAGGGACCGGACTTCTCCATGGAGTTTGCCTTCAAATCCCAGCCCCAACCAGAGGGTAACTGTCAGTTGTTGTTGTGATGATGTCATCTGGCTGATCTGTCAGCTCAAGATCTGACTGAGGTCCGTATTGATGGAGACTTCACGATGAGGACAATGTCCTTCCCTCCATCCCTTTCCAGGCACAGGTATCCTCCTCTTCATCTTCCACGCCAACTTCCTGAGTGACATCACTGCCAGGCTGTGTGGCCCCTGCAGCGTTCATGCAGTGGTCCTCAACGACAAGTTTCAGCTGCCCATCTTCCTGGTTGGTTCTTTCAGATGGCGGCTTACACACAGCTTTTGTTATCCTTTTGTTATCCTATACAGCCTATAGGATCGATTTATATTGCAGATGTTGCTTTAAATCTGTCGATTCATGATTTATCAATACAGAAAAGATCTGGAATCACATTTTCATTTTTTTCCTGATAATTTTGTTTCTTGTTTTGCACTTAAAATGTACAGGACAGTCACTTCATCTACTCCTTCAGCCCCATCATTGGCATGAACAGACTCTTCATTCGTTTAGCAGAGGCGCCAACAGCCAAGGTGACACACAAATGCGCACACACACACACACACACACACACACACACACCAGCTGATTAGCATACGTATTGTTTAACATGCATGATAAAGGCTGTCAGCAGGTTTCAGCCCTCCTGTTCCTTGGCCCGGCTGAACAAAACCGACATGGCTCCATAAGTGGTACCAGTAAATGCACACAGAGAGTAGAAGAAGATAAACCTGACATTGAGGACAGTGACAACAGCTTTCAAACTGCTCATCGAAACAGCCACAGCAATTACAGAGACAATCATAGGTAACAGAAGCTAACATACAGTTATCAGGGGAGTATGCTAGTATAGGTTTAGATCTAGATATGTGTCTTTTAGATAAGAACAAAGTCCATGTTTTCAAGTATTAGGATCAAAGTGTAGGCATCATTTTATCACCGTGGCTATGGAAGTAACCATGACTACCCTCGAGTGGCAAAAGACAACATACAGCACAGATCCACGTTGTTCAACAGCTGGACCAATCCTCTCAGATTCAATCCCAAGCACAAACATGAATGTTTAGTTGTCTTGAGTAGTAGAAGAAGTCAAACAGATGTAGATTGGTTTGGGGTGTTTACCCAATGTTCCTCTCTCCTCAGGTCAAGCTCCTCGTCTGCGCGTACAGAGTCCAGCTGCAGTGACAATCGACATCAAAAAACACCAATATAGAAAACTGTTGGAAATCCCTCCGATCCTGTGCATGTCTACACATGCTGCACAGATACGAGGATCTCCGAGGTCATTTGAACCTGAATGTACGATGCAGCAGCCTGGCTGTGTGTTGGAGTTAGGATCTGCAAAAAGACACCTTTTTTCCCCATCGTGCCTTTTTTCCGATCATTAATGACGCATTTCCATGTGTTGCAGCTCGTGTGTGTGTTCGACAATGTTTTGGTTTGTCAATCATTTTGACGGGTGTTTTTCTTCTTCTTGGATCACCTAATAATTTCCCACCTGTATCGTCTTTCCCCTGGATTTCATTCACTTTCCTAAAAGCTACCGTCTTTGCTGAGGTTAGCTTTTTGTTGTTTTTATTTATTGGATGGTGTCAGTGGAGCACTGTCTGTTAGAGAATGTTAAAACACTGACCCGACAACCCTCAGGTACTAAACATCTACATCCTATTGATTTTTAATGAACCAAGGCCCTGTGTGCACACGTCGTTGTCTATATTTTGTGGTCTGTACATAAACTGTGTGTGTGTGTGTAGGACTGCTTTGTTTTGGTGCTGTTGGAGTGGTGAGCCTAAAAGCTTTTTTTTTCTTTTTTTTAAAAATCTCTTCAGTCACACTGACTCATCAGAAGTTTAATTGACTGAGACTGCAAAGCAGAGCATACTAAACATTCCTCTCAGCTCTCAGTTGACCTTTTTTATTTGAATCGTTGGACTCCCAAATGTCACAACGTCCAATATTAGCGGTGTGATCTTTTCTATGAACGTCAATAAACAGCAGCTGATCTTAGGACAAGCAGGCTCAATGGCCATGGATATAAAGTAGAAACTGAGGAGTCGTTTCCTGTGTGCACAAACTTGTGTCTCTGTTAATGTTCACATGCGTTCTCCTTTCCTCTGAACATGTCGTGTTCATGTGCCATGATGAGATGTCTGTTTTAGCAACATCACTGCCAACGTTGTTGCCAACCACACACACTTCTGAAGGAACTTATATTTGAAATTGCAATAAATCTTTTCACCCACATGATGCTTGAATTTCCAGGGGAGAGCGACCATTTTTACTCCGAGTACAGTTGTGGTGTCTAGCACATGGTGGCGCCCTCTCCTGGTGGACACAACTTTTTCAGTTGAATTCAGTTACTCGCGGTGGCTGGTTGTATTTTCGGTATCTGGTGTTATTTTGGGTCAACAGCTGTCCTGTCCATTGTATTTTGTATACTTGTTTTTCAAGCATGTTTCTGGTGCAAAAGCGATCTTTCCAGCCCGACCCATGTTGACTTTCTTCTGTGACCGTATTATTCAGATTAATATTTTAAAACTGCAGACCCTATAAACAGTTTTGATCAGATATGGCTTCGCACTCTATTTAACTATTGGTGAATATATGTTTAGAGAAAACAGGTAATGTGCAAATTATCTGGGTTGTTTTCAAACTGCCTGTGTTTTTGGGTAATTTGCAAAGCTACTACTAATGAATGATGACCTCTAGCTAGCTAACATCAACGGTAGCTAGCTAATAATCTTTTAGTTATCACTAACCTTAACCCATACAATCCAGAATGACCAGTTGTTAGCAAACTACATGTTTTTTCCAAATTACCGCGGGAATTTGTTACCCGAACATATGCATCATAAAGACAAAACTGATGGAGTCTTGTTATGCTGCTTCAATATTCACCATTCATACACTTTACACATTTTTTCTCCAGTGGTTTGACGTTGTACAATGTAACATTTGAACCAGCATTTGTGTAACTCTGTTCCTTGATGCTTTAAAAGCAACAGATACTGTTATAAAACTCTTCAAAACGTGTTGAAACAAAATGTTGAGTAGTGAGGAACACAGGCCTGAACAGTGAGGAAGGCGCAGTTTTCTGAAGAATCTAGAGGCATCGGTGGGTCACATTGTCTGTTCTTGTCTAAAAGTAATTATTTGTTGCTGTCTGACGAGAGAAACGAGGGACAAGACCTGGAACTTCAGATCAACCTAATAGCAAGACCATGGGGTACCCTCTGGAGGAGCCACAGCACACTCAAAATCAGCTGATCAGATTCTTCTAGGGCTGCGTGAAGCTGCTCATCTGGTTGCACATAATGGATGCTCAGCAACGCTTTTCATGACGTCATACAGTTAAGACACTGCGTGTGTCATGATCAAGTCGGGGACTTCGACTACTCTCGCCGTCGTACTGACTGACAGGAAGTAGGTCTGGTAACAAGAGAGTATTACGTCATCTCTATGGCGGAAACGCGTGTGCTGCTTTTAATCTGGAAATCATTTCCCGTCGGATCGTCATAAATCTGACTGCTTCTTTAGAACCTGAACGCACCTGCGTCGCCATATTTAAAACGTGCATTCTTGCCTTTTTAACAACTACTGGAGCCACATTGCGTCGAGATTTCCTCTTGTGACTCTTGGTGGGCGTTCTGTCAGAGTGTGGTCATTTTATTGCACATTTATTTCATTGGGGGGTTGTACCGTCACACTTTTTTTTTTCATCATGGGTTATTTGCATTGATTGAAGCATTAATGCATCATAAGGTGTGAGTAAACAGGTTAGGAACACTGCTGCACAGCACAGGACACGAACTCTCAACCCAGGTCCTGGTTCTTGGTAGGACCCGAGCTGTGGACCTCCATACACACGGTTCTCCATCCTCCTTCCAAGCCTTTGCTTTGGCAGTCTGAGCTGGAGGAAGTTTACATGGGAGATATGATGCATATCGGCAAGGTTAAATCAGCTTAATATAACAATTTAATTGCCAACCATGCTGCCACTGATTGCTCGTTGTGCGCCTGCGCAGACATAAGAAAACGCACAAATACGGAGAAATGAGAGAGGGCTCACTCTGCCTCCCCGCTTCCATGACGGACTTCCGCTTAAAAAGGACAATCCCAATGTTATTTAGTGTTTGTTTTTTCCAACTGCGTGTTGTAATTATTGATGCTTATCATGTACCTTATAATTTCAAGCGCAGTATTTTTGTTGACTTTCCAGACTTTGATTTCCCTTTATTTTGGAGTTATTTTGCATTCATGCATCTTGATTTTGGACTACAATCAAAACTAATAAAAACTCTTGTGATACCAGTTGTCAATGAAGTCCAAATTACATCTGTGCAGAATAGGCAATATTTTTTTAACACAGACCATTTTGGAATGAGATTCGACGAACAGAGTTCCTTGATATAAAGTGTTTTGCAGCTACAATATGCAATACATGTCATGATGCCCTATCTGCATGTTGACCTTTTCTCCCCATGGATCATAGAAAACCCCTTTAAATTCAGAGTAATCATATGAAACTGGGATGAGACATTTAGCACTCTCTGATTCGGTTTTCTTTAATCATCTTACATTTCATTTACATAGTAACCCTCCCTAATGAATTTAATAATTGTTCAGTCCTCCGACATAACTATTCAAAATGGCTTCCACACTGGTTTAGAAGGTCACTGGTGAGAAGAATAGAAGAGCAAATAGTTGGTTGGTACGTACTGAAACACGCATTTATTACACAAGGTCGCACAACCATGGCTTGATTCACCACAAAATCCATTTCACTGTCGATATTAACGGGTATGCTACAAAAAATGTAGCACGTAATCGAGCTTCCGATGTGTGGCACGATGTACCGTCGAAGCGGAGTGAGACCTTTGTTTAGTCGACGATCTTTGGACGGAAAGTGGCAAACTCTACGTTTTGCGCATGCGCAGCCGGGATTAATGTCAAGGCACAAAAGTGGCGCTACATCGTTTCGAGCTCTACTCCGGTAAGCGAAATTCACAGGCGTTTTTCTTATTGTAATTTAACACCTATTGAGTCAAAGTTTCGGGAACTTGTGGGCCGCGTCGGGTGGGTGTCCAGGGGCTGCCCCGAGTGTCCCACCGGGGCGAGGAGACACAAGTAGGGGACAATAAACAGTTGATTTAAAAAGATTTTCACCCCTGTGTATGTGTGCGCCGTGGCGGCTGCCGCCTCCAGTCTCCAGTATTGTTCAGTTAGTTCCCTAATGGCGGACGTGCTCTTTTCCGCTTGGGGGGTGGCAGGGGGCAAATGTTATCTGTTGTCAATAAATTTAGCTAGTACCTGTCCTCTTGTGTGTGTAACTGCGTGGACTCTGATAAACACGACGTATGTTTGTCTTGGAGGCTTGTTGTTCGCCGCCGCATGACATAATTGAAGACGTTCATGTGATACGGTTCCGCCAGGGCGCCCCCAGCGGCCGGTAGCTATACCTGCCACTGATTGCGCCAGGGTGGACTCCGTGCGGGTTAACTTTCCAATTAAAGCCCCAGCTTCACAGGTATCATATGAATCGGGACTTGTATTCGGACTCTGGGAGTGTTCATGTTGTGCCGGTACGTGTGTGAGTTCTCACAAGCCCAGAGGAGGGATGTGTAGTCTAGGTCCACGTTGCCAGCCGGCGGGGTTTGACTGCCCCCGTGAATCCTGTGCAGGACGTGCCTCTATTTTTATCTATCTGAAGATCATTGTAGTTCTGTTTCAACATTGGCGCAGTCTATGTTAGCCCTCCTCCCCTCCATCCGCCGCTAATCCAATGGCTGTTTGCGCCAGGGAGGGCAGGGGTGGAACGGAACAGCTCGAACCACGTTTCTTCTTGGAGCCCAACTTGGAGGCAGCCTACCCCCTCATTTACCGCGGTGATTGATGGAGGAGCTGTGCAGTTTAGGCGCTGTCGGTTCTGGTCTTCATTAAAGTTTTGGACCGGCTCTCGGCAGCCAAGTTTGTTGAAAATATTTGCTGCAGAAAGCTAACAGAAGCTCGGATCAGGTGTGGTAACCGCTGCCGTAAACCGAGTGTCTGTAGCGGGGTGGTACTCGTTACCAAGGGCAAATCAAGGGACCCCAGCGGCTCAGGTAGCCTGGTGCTTCTCTCCTGGTCTGTCAATAGTATGATTTTTGCATCCAGGTAACCGACATGTATTTGAGCCCATCAGGTTCAGGCGATGTTCTGGTGGCTGCGCATTACGCACCTTGTCAGTGACATAAGCCTTATATAATAATTCCAGGCGTTTGATGTGATCATGCTATTAGTCTGCGCAACTGGCGCAAACAGCTGCATTGAATAAATGATGTCAACCAGGCAACATGCACACTGATGTTGTCAGAAATGTGGTTGTGTGTGGAGGCAATGTGGTCTGCTGATGTTCAGTGTTTGGTTGGATGGATGCAGAGTCACCCTGGACAAGCCCACTTCTGCCCACCAGGTGCTGAAAGCCAGGTTGGACCCTGGTCTTCCTCTCATAGCCCTGCATTGCAGTCTGAAGTCAGATCAGGCAGACATTCAGAACACCAGTTTGGCTTTGCACATGTATTCTGTGTTGGTCCAGAAAGCCGTGATGCATTTTGTCTGCAGCTCAGCCTTGCAGATGTGCACAGCCCACTAGTAACCTCACACACCAGCGCTGATATATTAAAACGCCACATGTGGTAGATGCAGATGGGGGGTCAGGATACCGACATACAGACTGAGGGTAAGACACAACACACTCAATGTTTCTTCACAGTCCAAAACAGCTCAGTGATCCAGAAATTGATTCTCCAAGCATATACATCTGTACAATCGGTGTACAGTTTGTATGAAGTAGTTGTCCTTCCTAAATGAAAGTATAGTATTCAGGCTCGGCAATATGGACCTGAACTCTTTGTATTTCTTTAGTTGTATAGTCTATATATGTCTGTATATTCTGGGACAAAATGTTCATTTGTCAGTCAAAGATCACATTCAGATCTCACTAGAACTTAAATTAAATAGAAAAATTCAAGGACAGGGTCTCCTTTCCTGTAATAAACAGCTGTACATCATGTGAACAAAAAAGTATTTG
>JBBMJM010153516.1:0-10523 GCA_037832705.1 Centriscus cristatus
ACACACACACACACACACACACACACACACACACACACACACACACACACACACACACACACACACACACACCTGTAACTAATCACTGTTAGTATACATCAGGGCAGTTGGGTTGTATTCAGTATCAAAGCGATGGTGGGACCCGGGACCCTGAATCCCAGGCAGCGAAGTTCAGTCCTTTTATTATTTCCACCTGTGAGTTTCCCACTGTGACATGTCAAAGCGCCGTCTGTGGAATAGACCAACTGGGCTGCACTTGATCATGTCATGTGTCTGTTTCCTGTGTTGTGAGGGGCAGTGTGTCAGGTACGTTTAGTCTGAATGAAAAAAGGTGAAAACGTGCTGAGTTCATAGAGGATACGAAGGCGTCATATCCGTCCTCTTTTAATAGCACGTGGGATTGCAGAACAATCAGCTTTATATTAAAACAGCTCTTCACATTGCAAACAATTTGTACATATTTCAGTCACTGGCCGTCGTCTGACACGTGTGGGCAGAGGCCCCCGAGGACCCTGAGGACCCCGAGGACCCGTGCCCGTGTCTCCTCCCTCTTCCTGTCGGCCCGTGTGCATCCTTTCCGAACACATGGACCCCCTCTGTCCATCCCCCGACTTCACGGAGCACTAGGAGAGGAAACACCAGGGTGAGAACGGCACTCGCATGCAGGGGTCAGAGGTCAGCGTCGCGTTGACTGCGTGTGACTGGCTGTCGCTGAAAATGAAAAAACCTTGGGGCGATGCACTGCATCAGCTGTACGTCGGGGTCCAGTCCCCTCGGGCAGGTCAGGTGACACTGGCCGTGGACGGAGTACAGGTCTGCTCGACACCTCACGCACATGTTCCGTCTGACACACAGCTCACACCCGACGGGACAGTCTGAGGAGACACGGGTGCAACTATTTCAAAAGTTTTGGGGTTTTCCAAACAGTCTGTTTTCATCTGAATGAAAATGTCAGAAAGGAACAAACAGTTCTTGTGGGAAAAATATTTTCCAGTTTGTTACATATTAACAGATTGGGACCCATGAAGGGCACAGTGCTGCTTTCAGGGACAATCAGGAGGTTTCCGTCACAGCGGTGGAGAAATCCTTTTTACCGCGGAGCGGACACCGTGCTGTTACCTGTGCATTCTCGTATCGCCGTGTTTGCCGTCAGCCCCGTCGGACAGCTGCTGACACATTTCCCCCGGAACAGCAAATAGCCCAGATGACAATATGTGCAGAAGGTTTCAGAGAAGCAGGAAGCGCAGTCCTCATTGCACCCTGCGGGTCATTAGGACACAAGTGTTTCTGATGTGACTGAATCCCTTTTAAGCACCTGGTATTTGAAGCAGTATATCACTAAGATAAGCTAAGAAAATCCCGTATTTCCCCACAGTGGGGAGATCTGGAAGCAAGTTGTAGTAGCAAGAAAAATCCCTGTGGGGGAAAAAAAACGGAGATAATATCGAAGCATATATGTTAAAATATCAACAACAATAAAATAAATACAAATTATATATATATATTATACTATACATATACAACTAAAAATAAAGTAGACTCATTATATACACACACACACACACACACACACATAAAGATGTAGAATAACATTATGTGTGTGTGTGTGTCAACATGTAATAAACATGTAATAAACAATAAATTCAAGCTCAATCCGAGCTAGCTCTAGCTGTAGTATTCAGTTTAGACCTTCTAGAAGAACATCATCAGTACGTACTGGTGCAGGTGCTGATGTGAGGGGAGCGAGTGCCATAGTGACCCCTGGGGCACACGGACAGACAGGTGCCCCTCTGCCGCGCCCCGACCAGCTCCAGATGGAAGAAGAAGCGGGGTTTGCAGGACAGACATCCGTTGAGTTTGGAGCATGTCGCGCACGCCGCCGGGCAGTGTCTGCTCACCAACGCGCTACCTAGCACGAGTTTGAGACACAGGAGAGTGAGCGTGGAGGTAGGGGTCCACCACCCGTCACCAGCACCGCTCGTCCATCCGCACCCTGCGGGAGGCCGCGGCCGCCGCCTCGTGGGACTCACATCCGAAACGGGTCCGTCCGTTCTATCTGCGCTTCGGTCACAGGCCACAGCCAGCGGCAGCTTATTGCCTCCATATGTCGTGTCGACGTGCGCTCCACATGGAGCCACGTTTGCCCACTTGGACAAATTGGGAAAGATAACACCCCCGCAGACGGAGGATGGCGTCGGATACTTACGCAGGCTCTTTGCGCCGTCGAGGCCTTTTAGGACGTTCATGAGGTGCAGAACCCAAATGAGAGATGCCATCCGCATTTTGCGTCAGCTTCAGTACAGCGAGGATCCAGTCAGCAGAGACACCTGGCAGCACACCTCAAATCCCATGATCTCTTTGGATTTCTAGTCGGATCTGCTCGGGATCCGCTCACATGGACGTGAAGTGGCGCCTGGACGGGACAGGAGACGACTGCAGAGTTCAGCTGTTCCTGACAAAGTATCCCATGTGCATTCCATCAGATCCCCGCAGCCAGCAGAATGCCACGGAAAATGCAAAAAGGGGAGAACTGCGGCGATTCTCGCGTGAGCCCAGATGGAGCGTAGACTTTGAGTGAGCTGCAGTGGATTTGTCCCCGTTTCCCCGGACGGTGTGGTTCCCTCGCCCTCCTCTCCTGCGTTTCTCGACCCTCCTCCTGATCCATCAGCAGCAGAGCGACGCTCATACGGGAGTTTGTGAACGACACCTCCATCCTCGCCTGTCACTGGTGGTTAACGCTCACGGCCGCGTCAACGAAAAACATGTGTTTCTGTCGGGACCTTTAACCTTTTGACAGCGGAGTCAACACAGCTCCGTTGAAATTCATTCATCTGTTCAATGCGTTTCACCCCCCCCCCCCAAAAAAAAAACCCCTCTCATTGAAATCTCTGTCTGTGTGTCTTTGGACTGTTTTCTGTAATAAATCCATGTATTAGGACGAACGCCCTTCCTTAGGATTCCAGTCTTCACTTTTGACTTGTTTAAAGGGTCGTTCGTCGGGATCTGGGGGGGTACACTGGGCTCAATGTTCTGCCTGTTGTACTGTATTTATACAAACTGGGTTGGACAGATAATAGGAGAAGTGCTGGAAAAAGTGGCATATGAGTGTTTTTCGTAGCCTCCAGTGGAATGCAGCTGTGCTTCTCAGAGAGGAACACTGGGCTATTTTGGCAAATTATACTTTTTGAACAAACTGGAAAGAATTTCACCTTTGAAAATCTCCTCAGATGACACATCCAATAAAATACAAGATGCGCCAAGCCGGCCGTAACCATACAAGTCAAAGAGAAAAACACACTCGCACGACAGCTCGAGCAGCACACGACTTCTCCTCCTGTCCGGTGTCGTGTCCAAATGGACGGTAAGTGACTGTGAAAACAGGACGTTTCCATTCAAACGGGTTTTTTTTGTATTTGCTCACAAGAAAGGCTGGTTTGATGATTGAACATTATCATAAAAAATTGAACTCCACACCCTACAATTTTCATATTCAGTTCATTTTAGGCTATGTTTAGGCATCGCATGTTTCCAATTAGAGCCGGAACTCGGTGATTACGCTGAAAATACTGGAACATCTGAGTAACTCCAACGAGAAAACAAAAGTGAGATGCGGTGACGTCCAAATGAATCGGAGAGTCCTGCAACAACACTGGAAGGTGATGAAAGCTGTGGTCCTCCAGGGGACGGGTTGTGAGCATTGTCTGTTTTTGGGAACTCTGTGGTTTTTCATGCACCTCCCCTGAACACATTCAGACTCTCCAGTCACCCCCCCCACCCCACCCCCACCCCATTCTACAGGCGTTTCCTGGAAATACTTTCCCTTTGAAATCATAAATCTGAGATTGATTCATATCATTTTACAGCCTGCCAAGTCCCGTGGAATGAAGCAAAGGATGTGGTCACCTCTGAAGGCACTTAAGAAGTTGTAAAACAAAGCTAATGATTGTTTCTGACAGCAGACGTGACCAGAAACCATCTGATCCTCATTAGCTAAGACAGGACTAGTTATCCTAATGACATTTCTGCTGAGACTCTCCAGTGTTCTTTCACTTCTTTACTTGTTTGTAGGGGAAAACAGTGAGCGAGGGATCAGCAGGAGACGGCGCTACAAGTCACTGCGAGACGGAAAAGGCTACGCGGGCTGAAATCCTCCCCAGGTGCTCGGACACCAGTGAAAACAGGCTACTTCTTTATTTTGACAGAAGAGCATGTTCTTGGAGTCCCTCAGGAGCAAGAGAACGAAGATAAAATAACACCTCTGGATGTGCAGCCAGCTGCTGCCGCATCATCTTCCAATGATTTACACGCTCCACCTGCAGAGCGCAAACATCTTCAACTCTCGTCACCATCAGCTGGAACTTTTGCTGAGACATACTGCGGTGTTGGAGGGCTCCGTCATCGGAATATGGGAGAGGAAAGCAGAGCAAACAAAGTCCAGAGAGAGAGGGAGGGGAGGAGAGAGGAGTCAAAGGATCAAAGTGCACCAGAGTGGAGCTCCACGAAGCAAGAAAAGCCCCAAAACTGCACTGGGAACATAAACATGACAAGGCTGCACTCAGCGGGGCGTCAGATCACATTCTCAACCACCAGAGGCTGTGGAATGTCTTCACGGCCGAAAAGGCAGCGAGGACAAAAGCCCAGCGATAAAGATAACGTGAGGGAACGTGAAGATGGAGTCAATGTAAACCAGATGGACGCGTTCAGGGCGTCATGACGGCGAAAATCGGTTCTCGTCTCGATATTTGGGGTAAAACTTCAGAGCACTGAATATATCCAGCAGACACAGAACACTGCAGCAGTTAATAAAATGTGACCTCTCACCTCTGAAGGAACGCTGTGAGGACACGAGCAGTGATAACAAGTGGAACGAAGAGTCTCAGATAATCTAAGTATTGGGAAGATGTGAGGAATTTGGAGGGAGGACGAGCCAAGGCCGTGAAGCATGTGGCTTAAAAAAACAACAACAACCACTGACCATGACGAATGATTACAGTTGATATGGATGAACTGGATTACAGGTCGTTTTATTACAGGTCCGACGGTACTTGAATCCACTTAAAACGCCGCGCACCCAACCACTAGGGGGCAGCACACTGGCTAATAATGCTGACTAAGAGGTGGTACAATCCCTCAGGGGAACAAAAAGGAAAACATTTCAACATTCAGTTTCCTCCATCAGCTTTCAGGAGTGAGTCCATCCCTTCACATGAAGTCTGAGGATGGGATAACACAAAATACAAGTATTCAGGAGTTTCAACAGGTCAGACGTGAATAAAACCTGCAAGTTTTCATATCTCACTGCATATTCAAATCGAGCCCCTCCCGCACTGCACCTGACTCAAGTGACGATCACAATCGCAGACACTTTAATCATGAGACTGTCCAATGAATCAGGAGTGTGGGAGCATCTAAACACAAGCAACTGAATGGAACGACGAGAGAGAGAAACAAATCAAATACAGCGACAAGTTAAAGACGAGAGCAGACGATTCTGATCACTCTTCATCCTCTGGCCTTTTTCAGCACATTCTGTAAACACAGAAACAACAACTGTAAGTTTGTTTATTTTAGCACAAAACAACATTTCCCAAGTTGATGGAAATACACACACTCCTTCAGAGTAAATTATATAACCATCTGTTCCATTCATGTGCGTCTGAACCGTCATGAATGTGGAATGATGTTTTGTATAACAACAGTACTAATAAAAGCTTTAGCATGAATGACCCAGAGACGACCTAGGACCGACGAACCTTAGAAACGGCTTTGACGTGGTGAGCTCGGATCGTCGTAGATTTCTCCTCAAAAGCTTTGGTTCTCGCCTCCTCGGCCAGGTTGTTCAGAAACAGCAGTGTGAGAAGTTCAATCTGCAAACAGAATCACTACTAGGTCAGCTAGCTAACACTAGCTCACGCTAGCTAACCATCGGCAGATACGGACCATTGCTTCTGACGTCGACCTCACGTTGCCATTTCTCTTCATTTTGGATTTAAACGTATATTTCAGTTTCGGTGGCTTGTTCAACATGCTGATAAACTCTAGTGGGACAAAACTTGCAAACAAATGCTTGTTGGCGATTTCAAATCTCCCGCTGATGTGACTTCCGGGTGAGTCTTCTTCGTTTCTGTTTTTCCAGTTGGTTGTCTTTTCCGCTATGACCGCCACCTTCCGGTCGTTGTGTATCCTGCGCTTGCTTATTAGCTACATGAGAAAGAAGATAAAGAAATGAGTAATGTATACCACAGTAGTTTTATCTATCTTACGCAATGAATTGAGAACAAATAAATCCAGATGAGTTCATTAAATGTTACACATACTCCGGGACGATAGGTGGCGTTGCGACCGTTTCCCCCATTGTTACGATTTGACTTTCACCGACGGAGAAGAAGCAGTAATGGCCACCGCCGTGGAGGAAACCGGCATGAGAGACATGCTCCGATTTATGAAACTTATCGGCCAACTCAAAGTAAGTGTTCCACGTTTATTAAATCCTCCCATTGACGTGAATGGTGACGTTTAATGTCTGTGACCAAACAGTGACGCTTACCCTGGGATGTCCGACTTAGTTTGTCTATCTGACTCGTCAGTCATGTTTCTGGTCTTTCAGCTACTATACATTAAATAAGAAGGTAGTGAAATAAGTGAAAAAAAAAGTCACATGTATGACTTTCAGTACACGTATACCAGGTGTGTGATGATGCTGTGGGCATGTCTTCCTGAAGAGGACCCCAAGGACCGGCTGGGTATACAGGAAGGTGAAAGAACCAGAGAGTGTATCGGACCACATGTACCGGATGGCCATGATGTCTCTGACGATCACTGACCCCACAGTGGACAGGGACAGGTGGGTCCGCATCCACAGAAGGCGGCTGCTCTTGCTCTTATCCTGCTCTTCCATTCCCCCTCTCTGGTTCACGTGCCCTGTTTCTCTTCAGGTGTGTGAAGATGGCTCTGGTCCACGACATGGCCGAGTGCATCGTGGGAGATATAACTCCATCGGACAACGTCAGTAAGGAGGAGAAGTACAGGCGAGAACAGGCACGTGACCATAGACTCAAAGCGTCTGTCCACGTGATCTCGTTTGTTGTCGTGACAGATGTAAAAACACATTTTCAAACCTTTGTTCGTTCAGGAAGCCATGAAACATCTGACAAGTCTCCTGCCGGACGGACTCAAACAGGAGCTTTACGCACTGTGGGAGGTAGAATTCTCTCTGTGTGCAGAAACACAGAGTATATGTGTAATATCTAGTGGGGTCATTTGGTAATGTACAGTAAGACGCCGACTGTACTACTGCAGGAATATGAGAGCCAGAGCAGCCCAGAGTCCAGGTTGGTGAAACAGTTTGACGCTCTCGAGATGATCCTTCAGGCTCATGAGTACGAGGAGCTGGAGGGGTCGCCGGGACGACTGCAGGAGTTCTTTGACTCCACCAGCGGTAAGCGATTCTCTTCCCGTCACCTTTCACTTTCTTTGTGTTGGTGTCTAACTTTGCTCGTCCCCTCAGGTCGTTTCCACCATCCAGGCGTCGTCCAGTTCGTCAGCTCTTTGCAGGAAGAACGGGGACGTCACATGACTGGGGCGAAACCTCCTGCGGACTCGCAGACAGCCGGTGCATCGTCCACACAGCGGAACTCGACCTCGGACACAGCGTGAGCACCGTACACGGCTTTACAACCGCTGACAGTCTGTTTGGGAGGCGATGCCTCCTACGATCCGTCGCGTTTATAATGTCTCTGTTGCTATGGTGATATAGAAAACATTATCCACGTGACATGTGCAAGTCTGTGACCATAAGGCAGCCCCACCTTCAGGGACGTACACTCACATGCAAGTTCCTCGACGTCTTTCACGGTTCTTGGTAATAATTTCAAACAGTCCCTTTGAACTTTGGTCAAACAGTCTTTAATTTCAGCCACAAAACACAGACTAGTTTGGAAACAGTCGATTAACCCAGATCAGAGCGTCAACGTGAAGAACTCCTGGATCACAACAAAACACAGAAACTGACAAACAACAAATAAATAACTGGGCAACTTGAAAACATAATAAGTTAGTTCAACACCAACAAGTCTGTTTCACATGATATTGAGGAGAAAAGTGTCACATCTGTCTGGATGTGTCAGACATTGTGACTCAGCAGGTTCAACTCAATCATTAGTTTGTGTCTGTCAACATCCCAGATGTTTGAGATTCTGTTCTGTAAAGAATCACACGAGTCAGCGTTCAAGAACTTCCAGGACTTGAACTTCTTCAGCAGGAAGTGGGAGATCAGGCAATATTAAAAAAAACAACCAACCAAACAAAAACCTTCTACTTAATCATTTCTTGAACTCAGACATTTGTTTCCCTCCACAGCATCAAGTGTTTGCTGAAACATACATAGTTTTTATTCACCTAAAATATAGATACTGTGGACTGAAGATTAGTGACGGTAAAAACAATTTGTGAAATAAAGATTTCCTGTGTGTGTTCAAACCTTCGTAGTTTTTCCTGCATTTCCTCCTTTTAATCACAACGACTCAAAGGTGGGAGACAACAGAGACGATTTCAAATGTATAAAGATGTTAAGATTACATCGGGTTGTACTAAAATTCATAGATCTTTTCTGACCTTAAAACCTTAAAACAGTTTGTCATTTAGGGTCAAAACTACACGTGGATTTTATCTCTTTGGAAAAAAGCAAAAGTATAATTTACCTGCGGTTCTTTCCTTCTGATCATTTTCTGCCCGCTCGCCACCTCACCGTCTGCGGTGGAGTGTGGTGTGGGGGCCACTAGGGGGCAGCAAACTGCTTCCAGCCCATCCAGGGGTTGACGTCACAATCAGCTCAGGAGCTCAACCTGCCGTCAGCTGTGGTCACAACACTGTCACATCCTGTCACGTACATGGAGGCACCCGCAGAACACACGCTAACACGAGCGCTCACAGGGCGCCGACGAGTCACTGCTCGGCGACTCCTCCGCGCTGGCTCTGGCCGCAGACGACAGGACCTCCTCAAAGCTCCCTCCGCTCCCAGAGCCCCCCACCTTCGTCTGGGTCCAAAAACACACAAACTGCACTCAAACATGCGCAGGACGGTTTTGAACAAAGACAAATTCTCTGGATCTTCTGATCATGTTGAAGAAAAGCATTCGCACGAACTTCACCTTGATGGAGGACACGGTGTTCTCCACCCGCTCCTCAAAGGACTTGAAGCTGGGCGAGTTTCTGCCGTGAAGGAGGAAAAAAAACCACACTGAAGTCAAATGTTCAGTGGGTCATTAGCACGGGACCAATGACTCAGGTCAGTTTGTTCACGTTATCACACGCGGTGAAGAGCAGACAGGTCAGTGAAGTGTGTGTCGATGTCAACAGACACAGTCGCCATCAAACTCAAGGGGGCAGAAGTCTGTGGGTTCAGTTCGTTAACAAGCACATCAACGGGTACGACGGGGTCAAACCGGCGCCCAGCGGTTGGTTACCTCATGGCGGGCATGCTCACAGAGGGTCTCACAGAGTAGCTATCCCCGGAGAGCGTGGTGAGAGAGGAGGTCACGATTAGACCAGAACAAACATACACAGACACACGTCAAACAGGCTCAGGCTAACTCCTGAAATCACACACAGGCTAAGACTAACTCCTGAAATCACACACAGGCTAAGACTAACCCCTGAATCCGACACAACCCACAGAGCGGACAGGACACCGGTTTCACAGCCCCCCCTGGACTCGGTCTACTTCCTCTCGTTAAAATGGAGACAAATGACTCGTCTCCACCTCCGATGTACAACAACAGTTTGTGCGACAGTTCCTGTTCAACACTCAGGAGTCAGCTGCTGATTCTTACCTGATGGAGCTGGACCTGGGGGGGGCATGGAGGGTGGGTTGGGGGGGCAGAGTCAGAGTAGCATTTAAAGTTTATCAGAGGACATCTGATCATCTGACAGGCGTACGACAATCGTAATGGACACACACACACACACACAGCAGAACAAACAGTGGTTAGCTGCTGAAAGACAATAAAAGACTAGATTAGATCTACATATCGATCTAATCCAGAACATTCTACATCTACAGTGTTTATTGTTGTGACTCATCAACAATCGATAGAAACAAAAGCCACAACAGGGACAACGGAACATTTCAGGAAAATACATGATGCAACTGATCAGGAAGAGCAGAGGAGAACATGCAAACATGCTTCAGAGACATCACGGGCACGCACACACCCACACACACACACACACATACCTGCGAGGGAACAGTAACTCTAAACCAAACATGCTGCAATAACCACAGATAGTTGTGTCACCCCCCCATCCACACACCAGACGTCATCTTCATCAAACATGAACTACGACCTGACCTGGAGATGAACTCGTTAATCACAAACCACCAACAGACCACTGGTGCAATTAGGGATGAACCATGTTTTCTAACTTGTTGTCTCTTTGACCAACAGCCCTGCGGGGGGGGGGGGGGGGGGGGGGGGGGGGGGGGGGGGGGGGGGGGGGGGGGGGGGGGGGGGGGGGGGGGGGGG
>JBBMJM010153525.1:0-10522 GCA_037832705.1 Centriscus cristatus
ACACACACACACACACACACACACACACACACACACACACACACACACACACACACACACACACACACACATATGTATCTGCAGAAAGGCTCACCCATCTCTTCTTCTCACCTCGTTCTCATTGCCATACCTTGTCAGCTCCTCCTTGTCCTCCTTTTTGTTCTCATCTTCCCTCATCTTATATCCACTTCCCCAACTCTCCCTCACCGCCCTTGACTTTATACCCCTCCTCCGTGTGTGTGAGTGTCTCCTTTGGAACCAGCTGCGAGTGCCTCTTGTGAGATGACAGCTGAGTCCGACACTGAGGGAGTTGAACTTTCTCGCGGCTGTAGAGGGAGACAGACGACAAGCAGGTTCAGGGAGAGGAGGAAGACGGTGAGAGAAGGGTGGACTGGAAGCGACACTTCACCCTTTGCCTCCCCTCCCTTCTTTGACCCCCCCACCCCGCCCACCCCGTTATTCTGCCTTTCCACCTCCTTGTGCTCCCCGTGGCTGTTGTTGAGTGAATGATAGATTCAGGTTTGACATGGCCGGTTCACCCGAGGGTGTCGGCAAGGACACTGGTGAGGTTTCACCATTTCACCAGATGTTAAGGAGAGACAGATAGGACAAACATGGGTAAAGGGACGGAGGGCAAAGTTGACACTGGGGACGATCATGACCTGCCAGGGGTATTCTCATGAGTGTGCTTTTCCACAAACATTTTCCGCTGCGTCACCCTATGTGTCCACCACTAAACGGTTGTAATGATACGGCCGTGACTGAATGTGCCTTATTGGCCTTCAATGAGCATTTGAATATAGATCATCAGAAGCAATTTGTGGCCTCCTCGGTTATTTCTGGTGATGGATTTAGAGCACAAAGACTCCACAGCATTTGTGCACCTATGTCAGAGGTTTGTAATGTTCTCGAGTTGAAATCAGACGGATTCACTGGATTGATCCTTGCAATCAAATAAACTAAATATTCATTGATGTGACAATGCAGGAACACAGTTATTTAACATTTCCCCAACATTAAGATAATGTCTAATAAGAACATGAGCTCTGACAGTAGAGGACAGATATTCCACTTCATGTGGTCGAGATGTGTCAGAAGTCTGCAAACATCTCTGCAGATGCTTGAGCCATCTTGTGAAGTTTCTTTGCGTTTCAAATTCATCTGAACATTTCATGTGGCACAGACAGTCCACAGTCAATTCAAGACAAAATAATTAAAATAAACACAGTCATTACATTGAGATGTGCACGTTTGTCTACTTGACCACCGATTATTCATTTAGTTTTACAAATGGAGTTTTTTTGTTTTGTTTTATTTTTAGCATATTGATTCATTCTGACATCCACCAAATGACACTATGTCCAGCTGAAATGAATGTCTCTGGGTTTGATTTCGTGGAGTGGTCTGCTGTGTCCCCCTCTAAGGGGGTCCGGTCCTCCCTGAGCGCAAACACCCACTTAACAAAGACCCAGCAAAAGGGAACAAGGCCGACAGTGTCTCCCTGCCCCAAGCACTTTGTCCTGGAGGAGGCTGCTGTCGTGGCTCCCAGCTCCCTGTCCCACGTGACCCGCCTGGAGATGAGGGAAGCGGTTGTCCACGCGGGGATGAGCCCGCTCCATTCAACAAGTCAGACCTGCAATGGCGAATAGATTCGCTCTTTGAAAGCTGAAACAACCAGCAGCGCTCTTGACTTTTATTAAAAAAAAAACAAACAGAAAATGAGCAAACTACACTTTAAATACCAGAAGTTCAAAAGGCACGAAACGCACACTTTCATGATAACTGTACATTTAAAGAAAAAAAGAAAAAGAAAAGACAAAGTGAGACAGGGTCACAGGGAGAGTTGTTGTTCATGCAGAGATTGCTAGTGACATTTTGTTCTCATCATCATTAATAATAATAATAATAATAATAAGTTAGTTTAACGCAGTCGTCAGTATTTGATGCAGCAGTATAGATGTGGTTGATGGAGAAAGAAATAAATGTCAGAGCTGTTGTGTTGCATCCCAAGCCAATAAATAATTTTCTTTCCAGAAAGCCCAGCAAATTGTTTGCTGCTTGTTTAAAAACATTTTTGCAACACTTTCCATGCTGGTTCTCGTAATAGTCATCGCGTAGTAGAGTGAAGAAAAAAAAACGAAAAAAAATAACGTCACCTTCAAGGCCACTGGCGCTGAAAACGCCATCGCTGTTCCACTCGTTCCATATTCACATGTCCATTTCCTGGCTTTTGCTTGACTGTTTGCTTTTCTAGCAGTGAGTAGCTCAATCTGCTGGTTGGTTGTGCACAGTGTGAGTGTGTGCGCACGTGGGGCACTCAACACTGCTCATCTGCATTCTGTAATCACACAACGCAAACATCCTTTAGTGATCCAACATCTGAAAAATGAATCCATGATGTCCGCGCTATAAACGATGGTATAACGCTGCAGACCTCAGCCGCCAGTGGTTGTTGTGAGGCCGTCCTGACATTTAAATTGAGTTATCCCACCGACGGTTTGTGGCAACTGTTCGCTTCTTGATTCTCTTCACTGCCACACAATTCCCAGCTGTGTCTGGGCAGATTTTCGAAACACTTCATTCTTCCTGTTCACACAAAAGGTCAATATTTTTTTTTTTTTGTACTGAAGGCCAAAGTGGAGAGAAGTTTTATAAGTTTTACTAGATGAAAAAAGAGTGCTCCCCTGCTTTTACACTGTCTGCAGGTGATGGGCTTACACGTCCGTCACCTGGCCCACTTAGCCGTGGACAAATGCCGTCCTGCTCGCTGCCTCCTGCTGCTGCTCTCAGTCCGCTTTGGCAGCAACGTGAAGTCAATAGGATGGATGAATAAAACATTCCTGATCATACTGGAAAATGTCAAGCTGTCAGTAGTGCTTAGTGCTTAACAGAAAAAAATATAGTAAAAGTCCCAAGGGTTCCAGGAAGTTAATCACCAACACCCACTCCCCCAAATACATCCAAACACACAAGCAAACATTGCAATTTGATGAGGTATCTGCTTATTAAGATGGTTTCTAAGGCCATAAAGTAGTTTGAGGGGGATTGAGGGGTGGATGAACTACTACTAGCACGACTGAAGGCCTGGGTGGAAATGAATGGACCACTTCATCAACGCAGAAATGGTGCCCCATGACCACCAGCAATTTTATGAAGGAATTATACAAAGTACACTGTTGTTGTAAAGCAAATCTGATCTCTGTCAAAAGTCACTCTTTTCTGGTGTTGGGGAAACACTGAGCACCCTGGTTTCAGCCTGGAGGGGTGGTCACTTGCCCCCAACTGCTAATTATCTTTAAATTCAGGATGTGGGCCAGGTCTTAATTAGTCGTAGTCATGAGGAGGGTCGAAGCTCAAGAGGAACTCCAGCAACTTCAGCTGCTAAACCTTATCAGCCTAATGGAGACTTAAACAGTGTGGGGCCCTCGGGGTCCCTGGCACTTTTATTTTCTGCTTTAGAACCCCCACTCCCCAAATGAATGAATTAATAATGGAGACACAATGAAGATGGAGTGAAACAGGTGGTGCGTAAATGTGTGTAGGAGAGAAGGGTTTTAAACACTGTGTAAATGATATTTTTGTGTTTAATTATTTCTTCAAACGTATGATTTGCTTCATGGGGTTCAGCAAAAACAGCTG
The DNA here is from genome assembly GCA_037832705.1 of Centriscus cristatus. NCBI lineage: Eukaryota > Metazoa > Chordata > Actinopteri > Syngnathiformes > Centriscidae > Centriscus > Centriscus cristatus. The sequence goes on from JBBMJM010153525.1 coordinate 3,640, forward strand.
ATAATAAGCCTCTGTTATTCTGCCAATGCTGCAAAGCACTCTGAGAACCAAGGATGACAAGAACACCACATACGTGCAGTCACTTTTTACTGCAGTCAGCAGGTGAAAATGAACAACATCAGGTTCTTCGCCAGCCCAACTTGTTCCTCAAGCCAATATACTCCGATTGCAGCACGCACCAGTGATTTCAAATTTTCAAAATTCCACTATGGTCCTTAATAGGGCACATATCTTTTCAACTCAAAATTGCACAGTTTTTTATTTTTTTTTTGTCTTGCTGGCTGCAGTAAAGTGTGATTTCAACCAGTGTGTTAGATAGAAGAGGAGGCTGATGTGAAGCAGCACACTGTTCAGCTAAAAGCAAAGATACAACAACAAATGTGAGCTAAATCCAGTCTAATGAAGTGGGTCCAGTGATGGACAAGGTGCAGGATATTTTAGAGGGCACTTCTTCCCACCCACCATTTGCCCCAGCATTTACCTAGTGGACGTAATTGGAACAATAAACCTGACAATGATCTCATCCCAACATGCCAACAGAGGCAAACATTGCTAAGGAGGTTTTGAGGTTCTGAGGTCAGGTGCTGGAGGGAGACAGAGCTGGGGGGAGAAAGTTCAACCTGGGTTTGCAGTGTGCCATAATGAGCTCTAAATGAGACACAGGAAAAAAATATATATATTTCCAGAATCTGATGGTGGAATGTGCACGCGACTTGATAGCGCCAGACATAGCAAAGAACAAGGTGATGTTCATGGAAACAATCAGTGGCATGTTTTGGAGAAGAGTTTGATGGAGAGATGGCGATGTCATGGAAATCTTTTAAGTCTTTTAAATAAATGTCCAACTGGTTTCCTGTTCTAGGCTTGTTTACTGTGATGGCGTAGGACTGTGGTCATCCATATAAGCCCCGCCCACAGGTCACCATGGGTCTTAAGCTGCTTATTGTCCTACAGCTCGTGCCGGGACAGACTTGTCTGGATTTCCACACTAACCGACACTGGCTTCTAAAAAAAATCCCCCAAAAAAACAACCAAAGGTCATCGAAAAACACATGTTACTGGAGGACTGTTAATGTGAAGCTGGTGGTAACGTGACAAGAAAAAAAAAAGTGTTGCCACAAGGACAAGAACAGAGACAAGATGACACCACTAGAACACATTGCTCGCCAAGATGGAATAATTAAGTTGTGTTCAAAAATGAATAGGTCAACCAGTCTGCCAAATTATTATCCACAGCCTTGATTTCAAAGTCCCTCTAATCCAGGCTTGTTTGATTTAACATGAATATGTGTATAATTTATGCTGGAACACTTCTCCCATCCATCTGTTTACAGTGCCTTCCCTTTATTCTCCAGCATTTGATGGACAGCTAATGGATACACGCAGGCCGAAGGAAAAATTGGCAGAAGGTGTGTTTGTTCTGTCATCTCGGGTGCAGCTCGGCACCGACAGTCTGTCTCTGAGAGAATGGGTGACGGAGAGGGTCAGTGAAGCTGGCAGGACGCTAATAGGTGTGATGCTAATGAGCTCAACAGCAATAAACACCCTCCCTCCACACGGATCTCCACTTCTTCAACATCCTCATTGGTCAAGTCGAATTCAGACCCTTTGCGTTTTTTTTACTTCATTTACTTCTTGAACACCTTTCTGAACTGGATTTTATAGCTACTTCACAAAATATCCAGTGTAGCTGAAGGAAATTGCAGTCACTCTCTCTGGACATGTTGTTATCATCTGGGGAAATAACAGAAAATTGTCTCAAGGACTATCTCACCCGAACCCCATTATGCTTATAGACGCTATTCTGTCCTTTTTGGCCCCCCCATCAACATCCTGTGATGTCTCATACGATTGTCTCCTCTTTCCTGTCCCAGAGAAATGTCACTTGGGTCAGCATCGTCCGTCAAGCTGGCATCACTGACAGAGCGCTGGACTAAAAGGCCATGCTCCGATTGGCATGGGATCCCCGGGCTGGGCTGCCAGGCTACAGTCCTTTTCCTCTCCTCTCCTCCGCTCTCCTCTCATTAGCATTATTAGCACCCCCCCCCCCACACACACACACACACACACGCATACACACATTCTCCTTTCATCCTCGTATCTTCCTCTTTTGTTTATATTCCATGTCTGCTGTGTTTTATTCAGTGCTGTATTCAAGAAACATTACAGTGGCCCGAAGCCTTGAACTCAATTTGTTGTTGCCTTCCTACAACAACCGCCCAACTATATTGATCAGCCCCCACAATCCAATAACTGCCTCTGTTACTGTGAATGTAGAGAATGCAAACGGAATCTGGGTCACTTGTTTTCTTCAGGATTCTCTTCCATTCAATTAAGTGCGAACCACTTCATTTGGCCGGTTACTAAACGTTGTTTAAATGCCACTGAGGCTTCTGGAAATGAATCTTACCTGAATTCATTGGCCAGACTTCCCACAAATGCAGCAGAGCCTGATGTGTGCTGTTGTTTGTTTGTTCACGGGTGTGTGGAAGTGGTCATTAAATGTAAAGAGGGCGGCATCTTCAGGCCTGCAGGACCCCGTAAGGCACGAGAGCCTCGGGGGGCCTCAGAGGGAACTTTGAAAGAAACGTAAGCAGACAAATTTGTGCTATTTGCGGCTGTGTCAGGAAAAGACACTGAACACCTCCCAGGTCTGTTTAGTTCTTGCATGGGAACGATGCTTTGCATCTTTCGTGCCACGACCATCCTGACCTATTAGCGCACCTAAGGTGGATCGAAATGTTAAGGCAATGGAATCAAATTGAATCGTCAGACAAATGCATGGAGCTGAACGTCTTTATCCATATCTGTTCACGGTGTACTTGTGCAGTTGGCATTCCGAGGTGCGTGTGTGTGTGTCCTGCCGCGCTGTGTATCCGAGCCGGAACTTGCTCATGCAGCTCACCAACTACGTGCACAGATGTGTCTGTGCAGATGTGGTAATCTGTTCAGAAGATTCTGTGCGTTTAAACATCTGCCTGGGACATGACACATTGTCTGTTGGGTCTGTGGATACGTTTGACATGCAACCACCTTCCAACCGCCTTCCAGCCCAAAGGGCCACATTTAGTCATGATGTGACCTTTGATATGAACGGAACTAGGCATGAAAACGGAAATGTCAATGCTTTGTTGGGAGTATCTCGACTTAAATTGACCTCTGCAGATTTCCTGTTGAGCTCTGCAGCCACAAGGGGGCGTCTCACTAAATCTATCTATGTCGACATACATGTCGCTTGCATTTACACCCTAAGCTGTGTTTTTTTTTTTTTCTTCTTCTTCTTCTTCCGAGGAGCACAGACTCATTAAGGGTGTGACAGATGGGCAAAAAGGATGACAGTGTTTTCTCTTTATGCCATTTTATTGTCTTCTCCCTGGTGTACACGCACACACATACACACATGTGCAAGGCGCACTTAGAGGTGGAAGCAAAACGTTTAACTTTGAAAGTTGGGCTCCTAATTAGCAGAATTAGTGGTAGATCAAAGAGGACAATTAAGGAGGGGTGTTTGTGGTAGCGAGGGCTCATTAGCATCACAACACATGGACATGGCCATGAAAAGGAGAGCAGCAGAGGGAGTCTCATTACGGCACACCGCTGCGCTTACTCCGGGTTACATGGAGGCAGAATTGCTGTCAGACGAAAAGAGAGCAGCTCGATCTAATGTGCACATGCCAAGATGACATGGACGCACCTATGGTTACGGAGGATGCGAGCAATAATTCCCCCTAATACACAATCAGACACACATCCAGCTTGTCGTGTTTGCAGGCACAAAGGAAAACAAAAGCTCGTCTCGTCCTGCTCTCATCCAATTTCAGCTTAATTAAGAGAGGAATTAACTTTGATCTGCTGCAGCGTAGTCAGAGTAGTTTGATGCTCAGCCAGCAGAGAAGCCCACTTCCACAACTATTCTTCAGCCTGACCCTCAAACGCAGTCCCAGATTGCTTTCTATTCATTGTCCACTGTTTGAAGTCAATACAGACAACTGCTGGGGAGATTCTATTAGGATTACCTGGGCCGGCCTCGTTAGTGAGATCCACAAAGACTCGGGGCACTGAGCCACTATATGTGTGTGTGTGTCTCCACATTTGTGGCATAAGCAGAACAAAGGATCAGAGGTTTCAGGACAAGGCTTTAAATAAGCGGACATAGCCACCAGTTGTTAGCTTCTGGTTTAGCAGCATGAGATCGTGACGAGGTGAACAGGGTCCCTGGATTTATCATCAAGAGTATGGACATCTCAGGTCATTTCATTAAACGTTGAATGCTCACTCAAAGTGTTTTCAAAGGCTCTTGAGGAGCAGCGCGGGTCTTTGGAGATGTATGTCTGAACATGCTGCATGGTATATGTCATGTGCAACAGATCATTTCCATCGTTTCCATAGAAAGAAAACACAAACCATAGCCTTTTCTCACCCTTTTCACTATTTCGACAGCATGTATAAAACATATTATTCCTATTAATCCTGGAGGTATTATGAGACCTGGTGAAAGGAAAATAAGAGGGGGGAGAGAGAGAGAGATGCTGTTTATTTCAGGGTGAATAAAACACAATGAACATTTCCAACCTTTGATTTTATGGTAATAAAGTGCTGACTTTATTACTATGGGTGTTTGTGAAATTCATTCAAACACTCACTCAGGGAAGGTGGCATCCACCTGGCCAAATTTAGATGATTGACTCATAGAGACAAGAGCACAGTGCCGGATATTGTTGTGAACTCCTTTTTCTGGGTCTCGGTCACTCCGTTGTGCAGCCCACATGCTGGCAAACGGAACAAACAAGTCCACTCTGTCCCGTTCTGCCTTTGTAAAACAGGTCATGGATGGCCTGTGTCTCCGGCTGCTGGGTCGGAGGGCGGCTGCGTTAGCCGGGCGGTGTTTGATTGAGAGGTTCCCAGGATTGCGTGGGGTCTCTCAGGCTGCAAAACACAAATTGTCAGGTGTCCGTGGGCGGTCTTTGTCTGACAGAAGGCGTGCAGGATCTTCCTCTTGGGTCAGCACCCACTTGCCCGTCCCTTCCACTGTCAGAAATAAATGGTCTGACAGTCACACGGGTGTCAGAAGTAAACATCAGCCTCCTGCTTTACAACTGGAGCTGTGTCCCAGTGAAGCCTAAGCCAATATTTTATTTTTGTTTGACAGCAGAGGAGCGGTTCAAGCTGACTAATTCATGACAGCATGCGGAATCGTCTTTTTTTTTGGAAACAGGACAATAAAGGGGTTGTTATTGGATTATGTTGGGACATTGTAGCCCAAACAATGATTTCATGATTTGATCAACTGAGACAATAATTGACAGATGATGGATAACTTAAAACAATCATTTGCACACTTAAATATAATGAAATCTAATAACTTTAGTAGCGTCCGCAACACAACTCTGGTATTGTTTTATAAAATACTAGTACTAGTACTTTTCCTTTCATATTATGTTCCAAAAGAACTTTACATAACGTCCTTCTTTCATTCCTCACTCAGCTTCGCAAAATAATCTGCAGTCACTTCCTTTATTTTTTGCGACAGAACACAAGTACTGTCACGTAGTTGCCCACACAAACCAGTGATACCGGATTGGCTGCTTTCACGAAAGCAACAGCAGTCTTAAAAAAAAAAAAAAAAATGAACAGGGGAAACGAGCACATAAGGGACCATGTGTGTCTGGATGATTTAAACTGAATTATTATAAAACCAGTTTAAAGTCTCGGAAGGTAAAATCATATTCATCTGCAAGAGAACACACATCAGATACTGGCTCAGTTTTACCAGTTGCCTGCCATCGACAACCCCCCCACCCCCCAAAAACATGGATCACCTGTCTCCTCTTCCAGTGTGCAGCGGTCCTCGTCGATATCATATCTGTTCCCCAGAAGAAAACCAGCCATGAGTAGCAGAGACAGTTCTTCTCTCTGGCTGATTTCCTGTTGGGGAGGTGATGGGGCCATACTTTGACTGAAAGTACTGATCATCATCTTAATAGGTGCAGGAAAGTGGGAGGGAGCCGCCGCCTGTTCCTCAACTCCAGCCACTGCTGATAGACAGTCTCTGTTCACAGAGGGAGGGGGCAGGAAGGACAGAGGAGGGGACAAACACAAAGGAGAGAGGAAGGATAACAGGAGGGGATGCTCACTGAGGGGTTGGCAAGACATCGAGTCACAGAAGACAAATCTCATTCATCTTCCTCTTGTGTGTCTGTCAGATGTCGCTTTTTGAGGAACACAAATAAACTCCTCTCAGGCGCTAAAAGTCAATCAAGCAGAAATCTGTATTCACTTGTAGTTACTTGACTGCTCGAGAAGTGTGGGAACCTCTCAGGAAATGACACCCTCAGCCTCCGACAGTTACTGACTATTCGTTTCCTTGTAGTTCTGTACTAAAGCTGTGCTATCCATCAGAGGTGTCATTGAAGGTACTGCAACCAATTGCATGGTGGCAAATCCACTTTTTATAGCTTCCATCATATACTAAAAATCATAACTACACAAGTTACGGACGTGCACTCAGTTCACATCGTTTAACAATATCTTACTTTAAGGGGAAAACAGCATCATGTTTTCAGTGAATATTTGCTCTTTGGTTGTCAAAAACATTCCAGCCGACCAGTGTCGGCTGTACCAGAGGCTGACGTACCAACGGGAAGTTAATGATGTTGTTAATGTTCATGATGTTGTAGCTGTTTTGTTGTTGTTGTTGTTGTTGTTGTTGTTGTTTATATCTTTACTGTGTACACAGTAGAAAATGTTGTCTCTTCTCCTAAACTGAATCTGTGCAACTGATAAAAGCCCTTTTGATGATGTCACAGTCACATGGCCATGCAGATCATCATCTATCAACAAAGAAAAACAAGGAAGCGTGTGTGTGTGTGTGTGTGTGTGTGTG
>JBBMJM010153536.1:10704-22453 GCA_037832705.1 Centriscus cristatus
TCCTCAGCGATTTGTGACTCACATGGCCGTAAACACAGCAAAAGTCAGGTGAAACATCTCAGGCACATTCACTTCTTAACAACTTTAATTGGAATTCCAGTGAGAACTGTTTAAATATTTTCACCAGTGAATTTTGATGATCTCTGACATCTTGGCACATATGAAAAATAAGCATATAAATCACAAAACGTCCTATTCTACCACATATTTAATGACAACCAACGCGGTTTATTTATTACCGGCACAGCTCGTTCTCGATCAGTCTCGGCTGATCTATTTGTTCATTGGGTTTTAACGTTTAATTAACCTGTCAGTGCCATCTGCTGCTGACTGCCGCTTAGTGAGCCATCAGGCTGCACGCCGCCGAGGCAAAAGATCAACTTTATCTCAGTCCAGTTAATTACAACCTTCTCTCCCCCCTGAAGAAACGCTTAGGGCTCAACGATACAGCAAAGAGGAGAGGACACTGACACCGGTCCATAACGCCAACCAATACTTTCATGTGGTCTGGCTGCTTTTACGTGAACCGGACAGACTTTTTCGTCAAAATTCTCGTGGGTTGATGGGGTTTTTTGTTGTTGTTGTAATTTAACGAGGAAGCCCCCCGACGCACGAAACCAGAACTAAGTGCTCGACTGTTCCCAAAGTAAATATCAAAGAAGCTGTTGTAAATGCCATGAACTTTTAGAGGACAAGGTCTGATGCAAGAGAAAAGTCGACCCGAACCCAATAAAATCAGTTTGCCATGAAGTCCGTTTACATTCGTTTCATCAAACTCGAGGAAATGACAACGTTTTAGTCTCTTAGAATTCAAACTGCCTTGAAAACCTTTTGAAACTTGACTGACCAATCCTGGCACTTCACACACGTTCCTCCCAGAAATCTTGTTGTGTGGGAGGAAACCAGCGGTGGGAGACTCTTGAAAACAAGTAGGTGGAAATTTATGTCATTTTTTGCCATTTGCATCCAGAATGTCCCAATGTTGGAGAGGTGGATGAGGGAAGGAACAGATTTCCTCTCAGATGCTTTGACCTCTTCAGAGGAAATCTCATTAAATACTAAAATGGCATGAGAGCTCACCTCCACCTCATCAATGCACCTTTCAAGCATCATTATTCCTTCCAGTTATCCCCCACTTTTTTTTTTCGTATCATACTTTCAGCTCTTTCTAAAAACCTGCAGGGATTTTTTTTTTCTTTCCTTTGCAGTCAAAATGTTTCCCATTAAAAGAGCAGTGTACGCTTACAAAAATGAGACCAACACGGCTGCCGAAGCCACACAAACACACGCACGTGTGCGTGCACAAACGTGCCACTAACCACCGTGAAACACCTTTCCCCTCACCTCATCTCGTCTGGGCTGTTGAACATGCACCCGCTGCCTCACCTTCAGAAAAGGTCAAGAGCAGAGCGGTTCCCCAGGCGGACAGTCAGCTAATTAAGGAGCAGAGGTGGAAGATGCATATACCAACTCCTGGGATTCCGCAGCGGTAGCTCGTCCTTAGGGGTAATGAACATATTGTTTCACATGCAGGCAAGGTAAGAATTTGCATTACAACACTGTCACGCACGTTGTGAAAGAACTTTCCATTATGCCAGAGAACACGACTCCTAGCAGTGTCTGCCTGCATCAAAATAATGGTTTGTTGACGAAAATACCCAGGGTTTCTGCACCGAGGAAATCATAATTCCACAGAGGATGCGAGTCAATTTGTCAGCTCGTGGTTCATGAAGACTGTAAAGTACAACGTCTGTGTGTCTGTATGTGAAAATGTCGCAAAACTATTCAACAGACTGTAATGGGAGTAGCAGTTTAATGATTTATACTGATGCTATGTGTCATCTCCCCGTGGAGGACGGTGCTGAAGGGACCCGGAGGGGTCCAGGGGTCCACGGATCTCTGCCAAACGACCACCACCTTTTTGTCATTGTCACCATTAAATCCCAGGCACTCAGCTCAGCTGCGCGGCAGATCAAGCGTCCAGATGCAGAAATCCCAGCTCGGAGAGTTCATTCAAGGGAAAAAGGGGGGGGGCAGGTGGCCTGAACGTCATTACTGATACATGTGCTCACCACACCACCGCCGCCCGTTTCCTTTTTAATGACACTGGCGACACCATGACAATGTCACTTGTGCTTTTACATGCGTTTATTCTTGAATGTCAGGAGCACGTTCTCCGTCCATATATATATATATATATATATATGTATACTGTGTATATATATACTGTGTATATATATGTGTGTGTGCTGCTCATTTATTTCTCTTGGATGTGATTATTGATTATTATTGTATGGTTGACAGTGTTGTGGAAGAAGCATCAAGCTGCGAGGATTGTTTTGCGAGTGAAGACAGAACGCGATGTGTGCAGTAAACACCGAGCGAGGACGTGGTCTGTTCCTAAAACGCCTCATTGATCCTTAATGTTTAGGCATTTGGAAAAATGGCGAACCGTTCTGTAATTGCAGAATTGAATGGCCTCACTTCGGAGACGACATGCCGAACAATCGCAAAGCCAGAGAGATTGCGTCTGCCCGCACTGGGATAGATACTCGGAGGAAAATGATCATAGATTGTGGAGGAGCTGGCTGCCATTATGTCATTACTTTCACGCTTTCGGAGAAAATGGATTCAATCAGTCAGAATCAGTACAATGACTTTTCTCATCTTTTAAAGTCTCCATTCTCAGCAGCTCCCAACCTGCAAACCTACATACAGATCTGTGCACTGATTGCTGTCCTCATCTAATTATACCGCTCAAATACTGCATATAATAGGAGGCAAGAACACTTGTTTTTTTCCTCCAGATTAAGAGAAATAAACAGAAATTTCCATTTTTAAACGTTTAATATGTTAAAAAAAATCATCCTAATAAAACTTGTGCTGGTTCTAGTCAGAAAGACTCGACTTGGATGTCACATTATTACAGGTTACATCCGTCAAACAGGAACATCCTCCATCTCACAGCTACATGGAATCTTCAGTGTGTCTGCGGTCAGAAAAATGGGAACGTCATCACTGTTTTTTTTTCTGAGGGACGTTCGACAGGAAATCGACAGACAACCTCATTTTAGCACCTTTTAAAATGCTGATACGACAGCGTGGATGTTTGTCACCTTCTTGCTAAATTAGAGAAAATCACCCTGTGAAGAGTTACCTCTTATTCTAAGAGATCTCCTCGTGCAGAAGTACAGTAATTTGCATTCGAACGACTTCAAGCAGACCCTTCAAATCAGAGGAAAACGGCTAAAGATGTGACGCTGCTCTTCAGTTCCAGCAGCCTGGAGAATGAGCACGGCTCCACCGCTTGTGGTTGGCAGAGACACTCCAAAGCAAAATGAAGGCAACAAAAGAATCTGAAGTCTGAGATTCATGACAAGTTGCACGACTTGGGTTCAAATGTAAGAGGATTATTAATGTTTGCTGACATAACTGGGACTTACAGTTGAGCTCCAGTGGAATTGTCGCCGCTTGTGTCTTAAAGCATCAAAGTTGTTTAACTGCTGAATTATTAAAACGGGTCTGGGAACAATATCCAGTCTGACAGAGTCGGCCCCCGACCTCCTTGGGGCTCTGAGAGAACGTCTGCTAAGGGGTCCTGTTTTTCTGACCATGGACACCGTTTGTCATTCATACCTGACAACTCAGTCCAGTCCGAAGAGTCGGTGGAATAACAGACGTCTACGTAGCGTAACTCCACAGGAGCCCCAAAGTCGGTTCGCTTCAGGTCACCTCTGTTCTCTGAAGAGATTCACTCGAGCGTCGTTACTTTAGAAACAGACCGCAAGTAAATACGGAGGTGATGAACTGATCATCGTTCAGACCGGAAGCGTTCATTCGAGGGATCGTTGGACTCTGTGTTTACACCGACCTGCTTCCCCTCAGTAAATAAACGTAAATAAAGACTAACACACAACATTCGACTAGAGGCGCAGGAGATTCTTAAGGATGAGCGTGTTTCAATAAACCTCCGCTCGCCCTGTGAACTGCCCGTGAGGAACTAAACACGCTTCTCTGATTTATTTACCTCCTGCGATGGTGCTGGTGCTCCAGCTCAGATCAAGTGTGTCACTTGACTTTGACAGAAGCCTCCAGAAAACTCATGAAGCTGAAGTTGAATGTATTTTCTCTCACAGGAGTTAAAAGAACCAGGCAGGAAGGTTGTTCTGATAGCACTCAAAAATGCAAAGCCTTCAGTCAAAGGGTTTATTTCCCAACTCTTTAAATACAAATATACCACATACTGTAGTTCTCTGCAATCATTTTTCTTCTTTTCTTCATCTACTGCGTAAAGGTTGAAATTGTGTATTCCGACAGCGGGTCATTATCCACTTTCACAAGTTCAATTGACGCTCAAAATGTGTAATAGCTCTTTGCGAAACGCATCACAGTCGCCCTTGGTTCTTCACAAAAGTCACAATCAATTGATTGGACCGGTCCGAGAGCCTTCACCACGTGAAAACGGAGCCACGCCGATAAAACCAGGATCACATTCAAGTAGGCAAGGGCGGGGTGGTGTGTGTGTGTGTGTGTGTGTCTCTTTCTAGCACCGAGCGGCCTCACCAAAGACTCCCACAACAAAACGAGATGTCAGGAGTCCAGCCCCCGAGGTTCATCTTGTAAAGGTCACACGTGTTGCTGCACCGTGGACCCGTTTCACCAATTGAACACCAAGATTTACTTCTTCTTATTTATTTAGTTTTTGGACCAACGATGAGCTTTCCGACCACTCAGCTATGATTTTGACTCGGGTGTAATTCCTCCATCTGCTGACCTCTGGTTGGAACACACACTCAAATTCATTATGAACTTGAGTTCCAAACACACGTACTGACTCTGGCATTCTTCATGTTGAAGTCTAAAGTGTGAACAAAGATACACCAGCAGCTTCCTCCAGGAACACACTCCCTTTGAAGGATCCGTTCTCCCGAAATGTGAAAAAAGAAATGCACATAGCTAACTGGAAGGCTGGTGTCTAATTATCTGCACCTCGTTGGTAGTTGAGACATCTGCCCGTGTTACCGCCACATAACAAAGCACTCAAACACTAACAAGACCCGTTGTCATGTCTGGCGGTGGTTGCTGTGCTTTCATTTCCAAATGTCAAACTGACATGTGATAACGTTGACGGCTTCCACCCAAAGTCCACTGAGAATCCAGCGAGTCACACGCACGTGCGCGGTGGTCGTGCAAACATCCCCACTTGTGTCAGTTTGTGCTCGTCGCAAGGTGGAATTGGGTCTTCAGACACACACAGAAATCAGTGTTACACACAACACAGGTAGGAGCAGCGCTCCTGACAAAACCGAGGCTGGGGTGTGTTCAGATGAATCCAGTGACAGTTGATCTGAACCCACCAGAAACAAACACTTTCCCCCATTCAGACACTTTGAACTAAAACTCAGTGTGTAACAGGTGTATGTTTGTGTGTGTGTGTGTGTGTGTGTGTGTGTGTGTGTGTGTGTGTGTCTTCATTTCTTTTTTCACCGGTTTAACAGCACAGAAAGGTTTACGTAAACATACTTATTTTACTAATTACAGCAGTCCCCGAGGGTCTGGGAGGGTCATGGGTCATTTGGTACCAGACTGCACAAGAGACATTTTTGAAAGGTCGAATGACGATACATAAGATTAGGAGCATTTAGAGCTTTCAAGAGAAAGAAAGCTGCATTTAAAAAGACATTATAAGCAGTGGTCCTACTTAAAAAAATGGATCTAAGGCTGCAGGTGATTCCGACGGGCCAATGCCCCGATGCAAAACCTGTGGCGGTGACAGGGTGGTAATCTGCAAGGACAGTGACCAAAACAAAAGTACAGAGTCGACTGGACATAGGAACCGGATTTCAGGTACCACGGTATCCCTTCACCATGAGGTCGGACCGGCTCATTGGAGAAAAACAGCCCGCTAATTACAGCAAAGACACTCAGGAGTGTGTCCAAAACTTGGTTTTATGTGGCTTGACGGGCCGTGAGAAGAAGGCCGAAAAAAAAAAAAAAAACATTGGGGAATGAAGAATCCAAAGTACATGAAGTTTTAGTTGTTCATACGCTCTGTAAACCATCTTAAAACTGCGTCAGTTGCGTCAATTCCCTCCCCCAGCAGCCCAAAAGTGCCAAACATGCTGAAATACTGTTCATCAGCATTGTCATACCTGCAGTTCTTTGTTTAATTCAAAAAAAAAAAAAAAAAAGAAAGATTAGGTGGTGATAATGCGGGGTTATGAAATGTCACTGAATCAGCGATGTTTGAAATCAGGAGCCTTCAGCAGAAATTGCCTTTAAGTTCAAAGAGAATCGGTGCAGGACGGAGGGTTTTGATCAGTGGAGACAATTGATCTTTAGCATTCAAAGAATATCTGTTTCAGGCTTCCCTGAGGACGATTTCAAACAACCTGCCAGCGTGCGACGGTAATATCAACGCCAAGGAAAGTGCAAATAACCCAGCCGCTGCTCCTCTGTACAGTACAACGTCTGCTGGGACTTGGACCGTTGACAACACTGGCAGGTTTTACTTGAAAGGCAATAAAGCTGACATCTTTATTTTTATGTAAAAGCTCAAAGGTCTGCGCCGCTAAAACGCTTTTACCGCAGAGTCAAACTTCTGGAACGACGAAAAAAATGATGCGTGGATCTTTGAGACAGATTGATTTCACGATTGATTGTCGTGGAAATTTGTAGAATTTTGTTCGTACGTATGGAAGATCACATTCAAGGTACTTTGGACTGCGGCGTTCCAGAACTCAAGCCAACTTTGTCATTTTCCAAGGGACTGTGTCGACCCGCCCTTGACCCGCCCTTGCCCCCCCCCGCTAACTTCACTAGCAGGTTTTTGGAGACGGGAGGAAGCCGGAGGGCCACACGGTGACTGAGACTTTCTGACATCTAGTCAGGGAAAGAGGTGTGTTTTCCCTGGTCCAGAGACACAGTGCTGGGGTGTGTGCGTGTGTGGGGGGGTTGTCAGTGCGACTGAGCCCCACCGCCAGCGGGGTATGTGTTCACTTTCAGCTCCCCAGCTGCTGCACATCCAGAGACAAAGAGCTTCTGGCAACATCGGTGGCAGGTTTATCACCGCCATTCAACATGTGCAGCAAACAGGACAGGCTGGAAGCCACCCCCACCCCCAACCCCCCCCATACCCCCCCCCAGTTTGGTGTTAATGAAAATGCCTCTAGCTGAATCAATGAGTTAAATGACAAAACGCCGGAGGAACTGGTGGTGGATCTTTCGACACCTGTTGCAAAACGTAGTAGAGTACTTGGTCACAAATCATAAATCTGTTAGACGCAGATCCGGTGAAACCCGTGTTCATCTAATCTGGTGCTAATTGAATATTTATGTGTCACACAAACTGGCCAGAAGGCTCCTCTCCTCTCACTGCTCACCCGCCACACACAGGCTGCTCATTTGCACTCATTTCACACATCCCATTGCCCAAGTGCTGTGACTTGCAGTGCACATGCTGATTTTGTTTTAAATAAATATTTATTTACTTACTTACTTACTTACTTATTTATTCACTTATTTATTTGTGTGTGGGGAGGGCGGGGCTGCAGATTTCTGTTATGGTATGTGTGGGCCCACTTTGGACAGACAAGCATTAAAAAAAATTATAGAGAACAGCGAGTGGCAATTTCAGATACTAGCCTCTGGATGTTATTCCAATCTCCAAACCGGGACAGGAACAGTGGTGCGACAGTTCAACGAGCTTATAAGATAAGCAACCTGAAAGTGGTCAGTGTTCAGGGTTTTGTTTTTTTTTTTTTCAGGGATTTGACTGACCGCCCGTCAAATATTTCTCGCTAATTGGAATTTGTACGTGAGGAAATTACATCTGTCATTTCCGTTCGGAGGCGTGAGCGTCATGCAGCATTTCCCTACTGTGAGTCAAGTTCCAATAAATGTTGTTTCCACCAATGAAGACGAAATCAGTGCAACGAGAGACGGTGATTCGAATTATTCTTCTTGGAATTCACAAATACTGGAGCCATCAGATTCAGTTTTTGAAGTTAAAGCCCTTGTGTAGAGTTGAGTTGGCCAAGTTTGACCAAATTCCAACCGCTGAGACGTCCTGAGTCAGAGGACATGGGAATATCCCTGGTTTGTGCTTTATGTCACTGCAGGCTGCTTGACAGCCATTAGTTCTTCAATGTGCAGACAATAAGAGAGAAAAGAAGAAAAACAAACAAAAAAAACAAGCGTTGCTCTACGGAATGTCTCGCTCCAGTGTTGCGTTAAAAAAAACAGCAAGCGTCTGGTAAATAACATGTCCGGGTGACGAGCTGCCTGTGTCAGGACGGGGCGTGATGGAACGGGCCACTGCCCTCAGAGACTGAAAACAAACCGCCGCCCCGAGGACAGATCAACAGATAAGAGAGATGGATTTCAGACAGAGGTGTAAATCCTGACAGTGGTTGTGAAAACCCTGATGCTGCAGTCACGGGACTCGACTGAACCCCCCCCCCCCCACCACCACCTTCTTCTCCAAGCATGAACTGTTAATCTTTTTATGCACGCTAAAGGGAGTTTTGCTTTACCGTCAGCTGTCTCTAATTCACCCCCAAGCCTGCTCTCCGCGTTCATCATCGATTAAGACGACGTTCGCCACTTTAATAAACCCGCAGCCATGTACGTCCGATGCATTTCTCGCGGTCGGTCGCTACAAACCAATCCGAGGAGCAGAGCAGTGCCTCTCAGAAAAATACAGTAATTCAATCAGAACCCCCAAAACCGTAACAAACCAATGAAGCAAAGCAGTCGGAGGAGAGATGCTGCTTCACTGTGAAATGATAAAACAATAGTCCTGGATCACCGTTTTCAGCGCGGCGCGCAGATCAATAACAATCGAGATTAGACAAAGAGCCTCTCCGCCCTGGGTTTGCTCATATCAGCGTTTGGACAAATAAAACACGACACGTCGACTCTCGCTCATTCGTATCTGAAATAAAAATCTCTTTCTGTAAACCAAGGTGGTCTTATTTAAAACTCCATGCCTCGGAAGAGAATATGCTCCCCCACCCACCCACCCACCCACATTGTCGGTGTCTTGTTGGTGCACAGTTGTAGTGTGTCAGTTAGCGAGGAGAGATCCGCAGGGACTTTAAAGATGGTGGCAGCTGCAGATGAGAGATGAACTGAGGCGGGATATGTACGGCGAACACGCGCTGGAGATGAGACAGGAAGAAATATACCGAGGTGAGAACATCTCCGCGATTGCGAATCCTGCATAAAATCCTAATTAAATATCTGTGGGCCCATCAGCGCAAATACGCACAAAACTGCATGTGATGAACTACTTGATATTTTCGACATGTCACAGGGATCTTCGGCTCAAACGCGAGACTGGGGAGAAGGTTCTGGGAGTCTTGGCAGATGTGTCGTGATGGGATCAGCCGAATAATCTTTTGTAATATTAAAAATGCATTCATTAGTCTGCAGAGTGAAGCAGGAGGATTTGGCCCTAAATTGACTGTCTTAATGAGGAACTCGTTCCCCTGGCACACAGAGAACGTTCCCTGCCGTCTCCACCAAGGAAGTTGCTCTGTGAATGGACGGTAAAACGTGCGCGTTAGCGATTTTTTAGCTGTGGCTCGTCGAAGCACCGACGGAAACGTGTCGACAGTCGCCGCGCCAGTCTGACATCCTTTTCCAGGTTCACGGACAATTCTTTGCCTCGTGAGCAGAGAATAACGTGTGTGTTTGTGGGGTGGGGTGGGGTGAGGGGGGTTACATGTATCTGGTAGGAGCTGATGACATCCTTCTCAGGTTAAGCATGAACATATTGCTCCTGCAACGGTGGTGATAATCATTAAAAAAAAAAAAAAAAAAAAGGTGATTGTACAGCCCAGTTACAAATGTATTTCTCGCTTTTCTTTGGGGAAACCAAATCATAAAGCCTGCAGTGATTTATGACGCAATAAACTACAATAAAAAAAAAATAAATGAACTTTACTAGCTGATGGAGTAAGATTAGTCACAATCAGAAGAGCGAGCACACGTAATATCTTCAGCTGGTTGTTTTGCATACGCCGGCATCCCAAAAGATACAGTGAATTATTTCTATAGCCCCATCCGTTATCCTCGATGACAACTAGTTGTGTTCAATTCCCTCTTTTCTTCTTTATTAAAAGAGCAGAGAGCAGGTTGGACCTGACAGCAGCGCAATCTCTGAAGTGTCCTCTCGCTGCCACCCCCTGCCCCTGGATTAAGATTAATTACTCCAAAGGCCAATATGCTGAAATGGGAAATGATCTGCTCGCAGGAACGGGGCCGTGCGGACGCTTCATCTCAGTTAGCGGGAGCAGCTTTCAGACCGCACTCACACACCCGTACGCTGAACACAGCGCGTGTGGGACCGACGGCCTTGACGATACTATGTTATCGTTCTGGTTGGACTATACTGACTTCTACAACCTGCAGTCGTAGACGAGTCATGCTAATGGCCTCCGTGTGTGTATTTAGACCGCTGGAACGATGCGCCACTTCCTCGGCATGTGATACTTAGCAAACATCCTGGCTGAATGGAGGCGTTTTATCACTGTCACTAGTTTCCGAGAGGAAGAAAACATCCCATGAAAGCATGAAAGCAAATGTTCTTTGTCCTGAGTGTCACTTATTCTATACTTTCAACTAAGACTGCTGAACGTGAGATGTGACAACAAACTTAAATAGAAACGTTTCTTGCACCTGAGCTCATGAATTATTCACCATGAGCTTCTTTGTAAGAAAACACGCTTCGTCTCGAGCGGAGCTCCTGATGAACTTAATTAAAAAATTCACACGGAACATTCACACTGAACCGCGGGGAAGGAACTCCTCGTTCAACATGCAGCGTTCAGTGTTGCACTTCTGCAATCTGCGAAGCGTCGTGTACCAGACCGCCGCTCCATCGTCTCACCATAGAAACAGAGACAGGCTGTGAAATGCCAGAGCTATTTCACACATAAACAGAAAACATGTTAATGGATTCACATTTGGACAGAAGAAGAGAATTGGTCACAAGTGTCTTCAGTGAACACGCCGTGTGTGTGTGTGTGTGTGTGTGTGTGTGTGTGTGTGTGTGTGTGTGTGTGTGTGTGTGTATTTGGACGTTTCGGTATCACGTCCTCCTGGCGGTCGTCGCCCTGCTCAAACTGGTGGTGCATGTGGAGCTCACTTTCATCGTGTACCTCTGGGGCGCGTGTCTCCTTATGGGATTCGGTTAAATCAAATGAAAGTTAATGTTCTTCCTCAGTCTTCTTCTCCCCCGCGCTGGCACCACGTGCCGTTGGTTGGTGTATGTATGTGTATACATACACATTTCCTGTCGCCTCCAAAGAGTGACAGCACAATATTTCTTCTCCCTTTTTTTTTTTCGTCATTCATCAAGAGACAGTATCCGTACCTCAGATCTCACCAACTCTGGAGACGTGCACACATTCAGATCCACGGCTGCGCCAGATGCCGGGCACAATTAAGAAGAATGAATTAAGACGAGCGTCAGCAGCCGATACCAGTATCAATCATGTGACGACACAAATAGGCCCTGGAAGGAAACGGAGCCATTTCTGCTTCGATGTAACACCTGATAACTCTCTCCAAACCAACCTCGTCCTTCACCCGAATGTCAGATCCGAAGCTGCTCCAGACAAAAGCAATGCAATGATTAAATTCCTGCCTTCAGCCACAGAAACACAACACTCGGGAGGATATAACAAGCCAAGGTCATTGCATTCGCATTCCAAAGCATTGTCCCGCTGTTATTTTGTTGATG
>JBBMJM010153545.1:0-10521 GCA_037832705.1 Centriscus cristatus
TTAAGACATTAATAAAGTGAAATTCTTTAATAAATGCTGAATTATAGCACCAAGAATAAGAGGCTAAAACTCATGGCCACTCAGTATTGACGTTGGGTTATTTTGTTTTTTTTGTTTAAAAGGGAGGGGTACAGAAGCGTCCTGCTGCTACCTCTGAAAAATTAAAAAAAACATCAGAATTCCGAGATAATATCACAGAAGTAGAGGGGGCAGTTGCAGTTGAAGGTTTTCTATTTCAGTTTGTTTGAGTGCCACCTGGTGTCAGAACCTGAAACAATGAAATTTACTCAAGCCCACCCTTAAAATTAGCTTGTCTATCAGACTCATTGAGATAATTTTGATCAGCATAGATGAGGAAGCCGGTGAAGGTGCTGTCCGTCCAAAAGGGGTCGAAGAAGAGTCCGTTCTGCTCTGAGTAGAAGATCTGCAGCCAAACCTGGTCTAGATGTTTCAGGTGAAGAACAGTGGAACCAGACGCCACATCATGGTTTCCAGTATTTGCATCAAATGTCTTGATCTTGTACTGTCCGTTGTGGACCAGTCCGATGGCCAAGTGCTTGTTCGCTAGCGTGATGTCATAGGTGAAATAATAAACCCCAGGGGTTTCACAAACAAACTTCCCACTGCTGGCATTGTAATGATTCCCCTCATTCAGCAGGATGCGGCTGAAGCGGATGGGCATTCGTTCTTTTGGGTAGCTCTTTGTCACTGCCACAGAGAAAGCAGAACGGGCTGTGTTGCCGCAGTTGCAGCCTCCCGGAGCTCCTTGCTGCCCCACATCACCCCCATCTCCCTTCTGCCCCCTTTTTCCAGCCAGCCCCGGTGCTCCTCGGTGCCCTTTCAGTCCTCGAGGCCCAGCCTTGCCAATGAGACCCTCACGACCTTTCAAACCAGGTTTGCCCAGATTTCCTACTCTGCCTGGTTCACCTAACAACAGAAACAGAAAAAACAACACAGAGACATTGAAGCACTGAATTTTACATCTTTGCACAGGTTGAATTCAGTGTTCATGTTTATAATGGACATTGAAACAGAAAACATATCAAACATATCACAGTTTATTAGTAGTCCTGAACCTGACATTTCTACTTATCTGTTATGCAAAGGAGTCAAAGGTGTATCTTTGTTTTCTTCATGTCTACTGTTCTTTCTTTTCTTATTTGCTTGTTTATTTCTTATTTGGAAGGTGTGTTCAAGAATACATGCTACTTTCTCCACCACAATAAATTCATATGCATGAGATTGTCCTTTCGTCAGGAACGTTAAAAAAGGAAGCACTAAAGTAAACTGTATACATTTAACAAAAACACATGTACATGAATGTTGAATGCATTGTGTGAATTCAATGTACTTAACTACACTTCTCATTAGTCTGAGGCCAAATACTTTTATTAGCGATATCTTTAATTAAAAATCCTGGTTGTTATAAAATGAGTACCTTGTTCTCCTTTTTCTCCCTTTTCTCCATCCTTTCCATCTGGACCATCCTTTCCTGGAGTCCCCATTGGCCCCATGGCCCCTTGTGGCCCAGGGGCTCCTGGGTTCCCAGGAGGCCCTGCTGGGCCTGGTAGACTACAAACCAGCTGTGAGGAGTGGACAGTGATGTTGCGACCTTTCTTGGGCGACGGATATGGTGACTGGGAGAGGACGACTGACAGCAAACAGAAAACGGAGCAGACCTGGAGCATGATGGCCACTGCAGAGTTACAGTATAAGACAATGTCACAATAATTTAGATCAGTACATTTCTGTTGGTCTGTGTTGGTCAGAAAGAAGCACACTCACACAGCAGAATAACATCACGTACGCATCATCACTATGTAACATCATGTACGCATACAGTAGAATAACATCATGTACATAGACTCTAAATACAAGCGATTATTTTCATGCTATGTCTGTCTGCGTAATGTGAAATATGTTAACACTGAGTTGAATCCAAGCATGCCCATGAAAAAGAAGACCATTCAAAAATGCAGAGGAAGTGCTCACCGGCTGAGAAATGAAGACCCATGGCCACAAAGTTAAGTCCTTTTTCTACATCACAACGCACAAACAATAACGGTGTGAGAACGCAGTCTTCAACAGAACGTCTGTAAAGAAATGTGCAGCCCAGTGAATCCAAGTTGACAACATCCGCCCTGTTGCAGCGTAAACTGCCAAGAAATAGTTCAGCCATGATGTCATCAAATGTAAGTCAGTGTGCAGCTGGAGAAGTGATGCCCCATGTGTCACAAACTGAAATGAGCTCCAGCTGACACATAATGTGGTGAAGGTTAAATATCTTGTGATCACTTTATATTCATAAAGCTTCAAGTGCCTGCAGCCGTGGATCAGACATACAAAGATTAATACCAGTTGTGTTTATCGCTGTCACACAGTGCTCAGAGACCAAACATGTTTCAGCTGTTGGCCAAGACAGCGCCTCATGTTTATGCTCCACGTGTTCACTTTCCACTTCAACCGTTGACAGAATGTCATGCTGCTCTCTGACGTGTTGTATATTTATCTTGATTAAAGTCATCACCAACCTCTGATTTGATCTGGTTTATGTGGCAATAGGAAAAAAAACATTTGGGCTCTAAGTAAATTACCAAAAAAAAGTCATTTTTGGACATGAAATATTCTTTGTGTTAAAACATGTTTGAATTGTCATTTTTATTCTTTATTTCGTTTCGTTTTGACATTTTGGCTCATAGCTCGTTTACAGGTGATAAAATGGTCCGTCTGTGCAAGAACAAAAAAACACAACTACTTTTGTGACAATTTTATTAAAAAATACATACATCCAGAAATAATTATTGTCAGTGTGTGTTTCACTTTAGAGGAACTTAAGATGTGAAGCTCCTTCACAGGAGCTGACAACCTCACCTCAGCCCATCATCTCTACTTGTGACGTCACAAAAACGAGTTCAAAACGAAAACATGGTAAAAATGTTTCAGTTAACGAGACATTTTGTTGCCGAGCAAGTGCTCTGGTGGAGTCCGTGGGAAAGGGGAAAGGAGGTGTCAGAGGACGTCACTGGCCGAGGAAGGAGGCCATGGGATCGTCTGGCCGGCTGCGTTTCATGCGGAAGGCCTCGATCTCTTCCTCGGTAGGCGCCTTCACCTCCAGCAGGCTGTTGTATGGCCTCTTCCTCTCATCCACATGCATCAGTGCTTCCACATGTTTCGCCCACTTGTCCTCTGCATCGAGAGCCTGCAGGGGAGAGAAGAGAGGGTCACTCAAAGAAAACAATACCAGATTTACACACACGCATCTTTTCCTTTTGCCATCTTTACCTTCTTCAGCTTCTGCTCCTTCTTCTCTTCGCTGTCTGAGTCACTGCTGTCAGAGCCGTGCTTGTTCTTTCTGCTCTTCTTTTTCTTCTTCTTCTCTTTTGTCATCTTTTCTTGATGCATCTGGTCATTGACAGAATTAACCATACAACGAGTTGAAACTAACACAATCACCGTGCTCACTGTCAATTGTAAACCTAGTCATCTTTTACCTCCAGCAGAGACTTGGGCTGTTCTTCCTCCTGCGGCTGGTTCAGTCCGTCTTCGAAGGGGACACAGTCCGTTTGGCTCTTCAGGAGAAAAACACGAGTCGGAAATGGAGCCTTTGACCACAGTCAGCACAGAGTATGTCTGTACTTACTATTCCAATTCCAGTATCTCCTGTGCAGTAACTCTGTTTGACCATGGAGTGGCAGCACTTATACCCCCAGGACCCATCGGCCCAGTAGGACCCCCAAATGCACTGAAGACAGGAGAGTTTGTTACAGTCCAAAGAAAGACAATGCGACACTTGCATAGGAGTTTACTCTGCCACTCTTACGGTGTGGTTGTTGATAAGCACGTCCTCTTCATACTTGGAGCGAGCGACAGCCTTGTCGAGACCCTTGAGTACGGCGCCATGACGAGAGTATTCAACATAGTCCTCTGTCTGGGCCAGCAGCAGCTCCCGCGGCGGAGCATCCAGGTGTTCTTGACCTCCATACTAATGACACGAAGAAAATCCACAACACAGTGACTCATGGGTAAACACTTGTATATCAGATAATTACAAAGTGGGTCTATGTTCAACAAAATTCATAGTTCAACTCCGCAGCCCAATTTAAAATCTCACCACATTTGTTGTTATTTGACAACAATATGAAACGTTTGCGATGATTTAAGTCAAATCATCATAATAAAATGTGATTCCAGCAGCTGCTCATTAGGTGTCACAAAGAACTGGAGTAGAAATATGTTATCTGCTCATATTTTGCATTCTATGATCGTTACACCCATAATTTTCTTTTGGTTTATTTCTCCCATCCAGCTAATCACTTCCAGAAAATCCGTAATGTCATCTGTGTACCTTCTCTAAGATGCTCTCCCTCTGTTCCTGTTTGAAGTCCTCCTTCTTGACCTTGAAGGAGCGATGGAGCACCTCCAGTTTGGTGGGGTCGGCCTGCAGATGCACCTCAGACCCTCTTTCATAAGCCTCCCAGGCAAATACTATGAAGAGAAACACATTTGATATGTATATCATATATGCGTTTCATTTCATGTTGCAACGTTTGTATTTCAGATGCAAGCTTCTGTTAAAATGCACCAAGGTCCCGTAACAGATGCTGACAGTGACACATTAGGCAATACGTGCTCTGGTAAAAGACAGTACGTATTTGTTTCTTAAGGACTTACACTGTGTTTGAGCCATGGTGATTGTGTCTCCGGTATAGCGAGCAAAGTTGTCCCCAGCGTATCCCACTCTGTCAAACACAGTGCACAGGTGAGAGCCGTGAAGACTTTTCGATAGCAGAAAGCGAAGTGTGGCAGTAACTGACTCATCAGAATTCATGCCCGTGCTGGCATAAGGGTTCTCTCTCATGGCTCGAGTCTTTGGATCATAGTAGGCAGAATTTGGATCCAGGTTCCTCAAGTACTGTGGGAAACAGAAATTCATTCCGCTGAGTGATTCTGCATTGAAGATTTTCTCTCATTAATCATTAGTAGCTGCTGTTGGATTCAGTTTACACAAAATAATTCACAGTAGAAAAAAAAAAATAAAACATGGCAGGATTACAGCAGGTCCTTGGCAGTCATGGGCCTCTTACCTTTGCTGTGTCTTCTCTGATTCGCAGATTTCTGACAGTGATTCGTCTCTTGGAGTCAAAGTTCTGGCCAGGCATATCGATATCATCAGCATATTTGTCCTCATCCTCATCTTCACTGTCATGTTCCCGCTCCTGCAGAGAAACCGTTGTATGACAACAACAATCAACTCTTCATCTCTTACATGTGTTACTGCTTTGGAGCGTTGTATTGGAGACATGAATGATAATTACAGTTTGGTCAAGTTTTCCTGAAGCCAGCTCATCCTGAAGCTTCTGTGCCTTCAGTGTCCTTTTGGCCTGAGAGAAAATCAAATGTTCATTCAGAGTATTTGAAATCGATCGAAGTATTTCTTTCATGCTCAGAACATTTTTTTCAACTTTGTCCCGTTCTTATCATGTTTTCCTACAAATCACCCATGCTGAATTCACCACTGGACTGCTCACCAGATCTACTTTGGCGTACTCCTCCACAATGCGCTGATGTTCCTCGGGGTCGTAGCCATTCCAGCGATCTCTCTTTCCATCATAGTCCAAGGTGAGCTGCACCTGAGCATGTTC
The DNA here is from genome assembly GCA_037832705.1 of Centriscus cristatus. Lineage (NCBI taxonomy): Eukaryota > Metazoa > Chordata > Actinopteri > Syngnathiformes > Centriscidae > Centriscus > Centriscus cristatus. The sequence goes on from JBBMJM010153545.1 coordinate 5,643, forward strand.
ATCTGGAGCAATGCCAGTGTTTGTGAACTTTGCCCCGATTTTCCTCGGCCGCTGAGGTGAAGGCAAGAGGTTAATATTTATTAATAATATTAATTTCATTAGTTTCTACTCTCATACAAAAGCAGCATTGTGGTGTGGACACAGATGAATGAGAATAAGAAATGAAATTTGTATCAGTTACACAACAGACTGTTTATACATTTTACCTCCATGCAGTCTTTCTTCTTGTGAGTCAAGGCACCACAATTTTCACAGGCCCCCTTACGGAATTTAGTGGCCAGAGAATTCTGTTTGGAGAGGGTTATGAGAATAAACTGAACTGAACGTGGGCTTTTTCTACATTAAACAGAATTGATTTATCCTCACCTCTTGCACTCCTCTCTTGAACCACTCGCCGATGCCTGAGTATTGCTTGTGCGTTTCACTCTGCGGCCTCTGATGTTTAAGTGTGGCCCTTTTGGATGGGTCAATATACCATGGCACAGACGAAATATACTGAGGGATGTGGGGATTTATGTCCCTGGACAAAGAGGAGAACAAGAACAAGCAGAGAAAAACACATGAAAAGGTTATAACAATGTTATCTCATGAGTTTTATTGTGAATATAACAGTGAAGAGAATGAAGATCACAACTGCAGACTGTGGCACACAAGATAATAACCTGATCATATTTCTTCAGTATCAGTCTCAAAGCTCAATCAAAAAACCTGACACCATGAAGCAGGCATGTAAATGCCCAGTGGACATTCTCCACAAATTAATAAAATAAGGAATCAGAAAAGCCGTCCCTCTAATTACGTGCTCCATATAATGTTAATATGAGTTTCTGTGAAATATCGTTCCATACTTTCACTTTGTGTCCAGTCATGAACTTACTTTCCATCCTCGTCTACCTCTGCTGGAGCATTTCCCAGCTTCCTCTGCTCCTCCAGCTCCTTCTTCTTCCTCCAGTCCTCTCTGGTCATCTTCTTGGGCTCATCCAGGCCCACGAGTCCCTCCGAGCTGCCGGTTGACTGCTGCGCCATGACTGAAACAGAACACACGCCATTTCCACCGTGTACCACAGTAACGACTAGAAATGGTAATATTCGACCCGAATGAAAACCTCGTACACCATCTTACTGATCTTCAAAATATTTAGTCACACTATACTCATTGTATCATGCTAGCGCAAGTTACTTATTTAGCTAGTCGACTTTATTCTACAGTTACACAGGCTTTAAAGAGTTACTTACCTCAGTAAACACCGGCGATGTTTGGTAATTCTTCTTCTAAATATCAAGACCTTGATAGTTTATTTTGCTACGTGAGGTCTGCCTCCTCGGACTGTTTTTGTTGCCAAGTATGTTTAGTTTTTATTTACGCGACCGTCGCCATTTTAAGTTGACTGTTTGACGTCACGTCCGTTTTGGCTTCATGGCGCTTGGCGAATGTAAGGTCGAAGCCGGAAACTGCGACATCTATTGGACACAGCACGAAACGGCAGCGGATTCCCCCAACTTTCTACCGTTTACATTGTATGTTCCAAGTCCATAAATTCTTAAAGTATATTCATTCTTCTGATCCATTATGAAGGCGTTGGCTCTTGCGCATGACACATCATTAGGAGGATCAGTTTTCCTCTTCACCCGTCTCAACGCTAACTGTCTTATGAAGTTGCCGAAAAGTCCTTAATTTCCTTCGGACAGAAGCTGACAGCCCAACTTCCGTCGGTTTCTCCGCCTGTAAGTTCTGTCCGACGCTATACAAAGGTGAGTTCAGGAGGGAGGAGGCTCCTCGGAGACTGTTACCACTGCGTGTTCTTCTGTGGTGCGTATCGTCGTAGTTTAGCGGTAATTACACAGTTAGGACCGCTTGTATGCTCCGTCGTGTTTACTGAGCAGGAGAGAAGCAGCCGCCCACTGTGGACGGGTCAGCGTGTCTGGACGTCATTCACGGACATGGCCGGTTTGTTGGCAGGGTCCCAGCTGACGGAACAACATGGCACCGAAGAGAAGAGCCGCCTCTGCTGTCAAAGCAGGTGGCAAGAAGGTGAAAAAGGAGCATAAAGAGCCCGAGCCTAAGGATGCATTCACCTCTGCCAAAGAGGCTCTACTGGCTGCGGGGTCACAGGTGAAAGGGAAGAGAAGGATGGACGATCACTGCACAGTGTCAGGGGAGGTGAGAGACGCCCATCACCTATTGACCTGCATCATCCTGCACAATCATCCGTCAATAGTGAAAGATGGTCTGTATTGTCTACCAGGTGTTTGAGGAGTACGACTGCATGCTCAGCCAGACAAACATTAGGAACAACAATAACAAGTTTTATGTGATTCAAGTCATTAAATCAGGCAACAAGTACTTTTCGTGGAACAGATCCGGTCGGGTGGTAAGTTGGTCCACCGAACACGTCCTTTCTAAACTCAGCTTCTAACTTCAGATTATGGAGCTTCACCAGAGTAACTAGTGATGTTAACATGATGAGATCACGTTGTTATGTGTCATTTCATTTTGTCATTTTAACAGCGCTATTTGTGTTCAGGGGGTAGTGGGACAATCCAAACTGAATCCGTTTGATAAAGCAGAGAACGCCATCAAGGACTTTGAAAAGAAGTTCAAGGACAAGACAAAAAACAATTGGCACAATCGGGCAAGTTTTGTGTCTCACCCTGGGAAGTACACCTTGATAGAGGTGGATGGAGAGCAAGACGCCGAGGTTAAGGTAAAGTACATCTCCTAAAGAGCATTGGACGTTCATGAAGTTGAATAGTGTTGTCAAGACAAGAAATACAGTGTAAACATAACACATGAAGTTTGTCTTTCTACTCGAACATTTGTAGTAAAGTAACCCGTCTGTTAGTTCTTTGATAATCCACAACAATCTATACACTAATTACACAGCTATGACAACCATCAGCAAACGTCACCATAATTCCCATCATAGATTTGCTGTCCTGGTGGGATCTTGTAACTGTTTTGTAACTGTCATTTCAACTGGTATTGCGCTTTGTTTCTCTGTCCTTTGATGTTTAACTGTCGTGGCTGCCCTTACTTGGTTTTGGGAGTTAGTCCCCTCTAACTGACAGCGGGGGTCTGGCCAGCTGAAGGCTCCTGCTTTTAAGCTGAGCGTTGACTACGCTCCACTGCCCGATTGTTTGTGCTTCCATGCCTGACTCTCTTGCCATTCTCCTCGCGTTCGGCGTTCGTAGTTCTGTCCTAGAGATCTCTTGTCTCCGCGTTGGTGCGCGCTTTTAGTTTTCGTCGTTGACCAGTTTTCGCCTTTTAACTCTGTCTGTACATTAAATTTCCTGTTGCGTTATCCTGCTCTTTCTACGTGTTGTTTCCTGCGTCTGTGGATCTGTCCTCATACCTCGGGCTGCCGCCCCCCCTCCTTGACATTTGCTGACTCAACGAGAACGTTTAGTGTCGTGACTTTTGTACAAAGGGATGTTCTGGTTCTAGGCGATGACCGCTCAGTAAGACCTCATTAAGATAAATGATAAATGCTCTTATTTGTTACTCTTATCCAAAGTACTTAGCAGTGTAGCTTTTCATCCAACCAATAAGTGGATGTTGGAGTGTAGATCCCATTAGTCTCTGGTAAACATCTGCTGAGGATGTTCTTTCAGCAGTGTCAGACACTCTGACCTAATGGGGGTATTTTGCTCCTCCTGGTTGAAAGTACCGAGTACACCATTGAACTCGGGTGTCAGACTTCACCCAAAACAAAGGGCCCTGTAAAGGGTTAATGGAGGTTCACCGTGCAATCTTTACCATATTTCAGGTGGACACTGTGGATGGAAAGACTGTCAAAGTCACTAAGAACGTCCAGGACTGCAGCCTTGATGGAGCTACCAGGAAGCTCATTGAGCTCATTTTCAGCAAGGACATGTTCAAGGAGGCGATGGAATGTATGAAGTTAGGTGGGTGTTTAATGCAAGCTGGTCCCCACAGCCTGCACTTGACAATTACAAAATTACGTTTAAAGTTGAGCTGTGTCTGTAAGGTTCTCAGTGACATGTCAGTGATTGCTCCTACAAAAGACAAAGTGTGTATTTACACAGCTTATCACTGTCTCTCTGTCTCTGTCTCTCTTTCTGTCATAGAATAATGACTTTTAGAATTATTTCATCATGTGACATTTGCTAAAGTAATAACTTACGAACACTGTTTTTCATTGTGTAATCAAATGTCATCTACCGTTGTGTGGCTCTTTGTGGGGACAGATATCAAGAAGATGCCTTTGGGAAAACTGAGCAAGCTACAGATCGCCAAGGGCTTTGAAGTGTTAGAAGAGATCGAGGGAGCCATGAAACAAAAGAGCACAAGAACACGTCTGGAAGAATTGTCCTCAACGTTCTTTACCACAATCCCACATAACTTTGGTCGGACCAAACCACCCACTATCGACAATCAGGAAATTGTGGATAACAAGAAAGAGATGCTCATGGTCAGGGGACCTTAGAGCTTATATTTCTAAATTAGCCTTTCTAATTTGTCCTCGGCTGACTTTGTCTTTCACTTTCAAAAGGTGTTGGCCGACATCCAACTCGCTCAAACACTAAAGTCAAAAACTGAGAAGGCCCAAGAGGAAACGATAGAGAGAGTTATTCACCCCCTAGACCAGTACTACCACTCGCTCAAATGCAGGCTCTCCCTGATGAAAACCACCACAGACACGTTCAAGGTACTGTGTGTGTCTAGAATGTCGATTGGTACCATTCTGAATTACGTCACATTGATCGTGTCCTGTTGTTACTCATTATTAATTACTTCAAGATTATAGAAAAGTACCTGAAAGAAACGTCTGTGGGCTTTTGCAAACCAAAAATTGTCAACGTTTGGGAAGTGGACCGACAGACAGAGGTAATGTAACACAATGTAATGTGATACGGA
>JBBMJM010153567.1:0-10520 GCA_037832705.1 Centriscus cristatus
CCGTTCATTTCTTCTTCCTCTCACTCTCTCACAATCTCTTTCAGTCATGCTAATGAGTCCCTGTGATCATAATGGCCTATGAATAAATCCCCCAAATTCCTCCCTTTTCCAAAATGCACGGCCTCTCTCCAGGCTTATTTTGAGACATGAATCAAACTAAAAAAAAAAAAAAAAAAAAAAGGAAAAAGAAAGAAGAAGAAGATGAAGAAGAAGAGGAAGAGGAAGAGGAAGCTTGCTGTTACTGGATTACTGGATTTTTTTTTTATGCCAGATGTGGGTCAGATAAATTGAGTGCCCAAAAAACTTGCAATGGAAACGTGTCACTGGAGAGAATGACTTTGGTATGATTTTGCAAAGCTGTGCGGTTCACATTCATTGCTGCCACCGCTGCCAGACTGCAAAGTGTGTCACCAACGAAAAAAGTTTCACACCTGTTCAGCATTTTCCTTTCTCCCATGCAGTCTTGGCTGAAGGGATGCTTCAGAGTACCAGCAGTCTGAAAGATTCCAAAAACAACAACGTGCCTTTGATGTTTTACATTCCGTATTAGTTATTAAACACCCTTATACTACATTATTTGTTGTCCAGTTGCGTAAGTAACCGTATCAAGTCGTGGTTCCATTCAGATGAGTCCCAGTCATGGTTTCAGCTGCTATTGAAGAGTATCAAGTCGTTCAGGTCAAAAGACATGTCACTGGTGTTTGAATTAAAGTTGATCCACTGATCTGTGATTATTTTGCTCAGTCAACTCCATTTCCTCGGTGTGGCATTATTTTTGAGTCTCACATACAGACCTGGTTATTATTATAATACATTGAAATGAAAGCATTCAATTCACCCTTCTTCTATCTTCTTTCACATCAGAGGTCATCAGAGGTTGTTTTACTTTTTTTTCTCAGTATCTGAGAACGGGGTCACCTGTTGCTTAAATGACGCTGTTTTATGGGATCAACCCAAACTGGCTGATCTCATGAATATGTAATATCTTACTTACAGTGCATTCTTATGCAATCGTATGCAATTTTGCATAAGATCTTATTATCTATTGGGCACCACACAGAACGCCTGCTTTATTCCTGTGGATGCGTTTGGCTCCTGAGAGTGTGCTTCCTGCTCTTTGGGGAAATATCTGCAAATCTCTTTTGCAATCACCACTGGTGTGTCCTAAAATCGACATACTACTCCCCTGCCCCCCTTGTGCCCCCCTGCAATCTGCATTAGTGGATTATTGAAACCTCAACAGGCACTAATCAGTACTCTCCCGATTGTCCCTTCCTTCCTATTCTACATAACTGCTGGCCTCAGATCAGTCAGATTATTCCTGACATGGAATAAACGGAACAGGGAGAGGGATTATGGTCTGTACGACCTGCCGACATCGGATGAAGTACGTCTTTTCTCCCTCCTTCACGACTGCTGCCAATCTTGTATTTGAAACAGATACAGTGGAACAACATTGTTAATAAGAATCCCTTGAAATCCACAGCAGCTACAGCATCTTCCATTCCTGGGTCTGTGCTGCTTACACCCCAGACACCATGTGAGCCCTTCAAAGTGGTGAAAGAATCAAACAGGCCTGTAATTGGCATTTGTCCTTTTGAGATGGATTTTCTTTGTTTTATTCAAGAATCATATTCCTCTTTCTGCTCCTTGCAATTCATGAGAAGTGCTGATTTGAAGCATCTGTTATGAATGTATATATTCATTTTTCAATGAAACAAATTCCATCGGCTGACCATGTCCGTTTCCTGTTTTTTAAATCTACATCAGCAGAGAGAGATGTAAAGAACATCACTCAGTGGTTTTCTCAGACGTCTAATGACCAAATTGATCCAGAGGAAAGTTAAACACATGTCGGCGTGCTGAGATTTCACTGGAACAATATTCCAGTTAATTATAATCAGTAATGATTGGTGCGGTGGCGCAGTGGTTGTCTTTACAGCAGTAAGGTACCTAGTTCAATCCCAGTGCTGAGGGTGTTTTCGACTTTATGGGCTTTTCTGTGTGGAGATTGCATGTTCTCCCTGTGTCTGCGAGAAATATATTCAATGAAAAACGTCAATTCAATAATTGCATTACTATGGCCGTTCCACCCTCATCATTGTATTATATCATAGAGAAGTTCCAATACCAAAGCCAACGGTGGACCCCAGGATGAATAGCTGGTGTCTTGGACCAGTGGGAACCTCCTCCCATGTAAAGCACTCTGCAATCAGTTGACTGAAACGGGGTCACAGACAAGAAACTTACGGAAGACATTTAAATATGGATGAGTTTATGCAAGATAGGACTCTGTTCTTCACTCACCATTAGTACAAAAAGTAGGAAATGGGGGAGAAACTAGATTTGCTCCAGAGTTTATGATAGTTGAGTCTGACTAAGACGGGATGTTGTAATACACACACAGGAGCTTTGCAGGAGCAGGCCTCGTAGGAAGCCTCTAATCCCCGCTCGGACCATCCACAGATCCGAAGACTCAACATGGACAGGACTGGTCGGCGAGGTCAGTGTGAATCAGAAAAAACGTTTAAAAAAACCTTAACAATCAATGAAAAATTCTGTTCATCTCGGACCAAGTCTCTTCTTCAGCCTTTATCCCCAGTACGTCTTGTTTGCAGGCCTGAAAGGATTCAATATTTATGTAGAGGACTCTGCCAAGAATGGGGCAGGACCCGAAACTCTTTCTTTGTTCAGGTCAACAACCCAACTGAGTATAGCAGAAGTCCCCACCAATCAGCTTCGATGAAGCTTCTCGGATGAGTGAACGTCCAGTTGCTTATGAGATAACACACTAAGATGCAATATGTATATTCTTAGACAAAAACGTCCACACACTCTGCTGCTGCTGATGATGTACTCTGACATGGATGGAGAAGTGTGGTGACAAACACTAAGGACGGTCTCCTGCATCCACCTGAAAGACTGAAAGGAATGTGTTTGCATTTTTTTACTTTGTTCCTTATCAGCATCTTATCTTGTTTTTATTTATTGTTATATGTGTTGTGGTGAAAAATGTTTGTCGGTCTCACATATATAGTGCTTTTCCACCGTACTTAAAGCACTCGACACATTCTGCGTGTGAAAGGAGAAATAAAACATGTATACTTCCAATTAGTGGATAGTGCTGCCATCCAAACCTTATTGCTGACTGCCGACGTCTACAGCTAGTAAAATGCACCGGTTGATCCAGCACCTCCGCCCTGGGCCGAGTGTCTCATCAGCCCATTTGTTCATCCAGCCATGGTTGATGCAGCACCAAATGGGAAGAGACTAATATTTGCACAGTATCATCAATAATTCAGCCATAGCATGTGGGCATACATGATCCCTCCATCTGTGGAGGACAGTGGATGGAAGCTGCAAAAAAAGCTGCAAAAAAATGCAGTTCTTGACACCATGATTTCTCCAAAAGAAGCAGGTGGTGAAGGCTTCATACACGCATGTGGCCCAGATGGATCACACACGGAATCAGGATCTGAGATACTTGGTTAATCCCTGGGAGGAAACTTGTTCTCACAATATTCGGTGTGCAAACCTTGATGAGGTATTTCTCACAAGATGAATAAGGGTATTTAATAATCAATAAATTCATCAGGTTGGTTAGACAGTACACTCCATCATCATATTCACAGAGATGACTTAATTTTACATCTGACTGCTATTGCATAACCAGGGAATATTAATCTATAAATATAAATATGAATCATTAGTAAGAAATAAATATCTTTCATTTTGTCAGTTTAATAAATGCGTGCTGAGCCTGACAACATGTGGGACCTGGAGCAGGGCTCAGCAGCGCCCCCTTTTGCCCACTCAAAGGACTGTATAAGAGACTGTGGAGGGAGGCCAGTAGCGCACACCACAACTAGAAAAAGGAAAAAAAGCAACAGCAATCATTAATGTGAAGCAAAAGACCACAGTCCCCCCTTTAGGTCTTAATGTATGTGTACGTGAAAATCCTCATTTACCACATTTTCTTCTCCCCGCAGGACAAATCTCACGTCGTTGTTGAGAATAAAACGCAACATTGCTCATTAGACTAAAGGTGCAAAGATGTTCTCTCAGCTATGAAAGACATGTCAAACCACACTCCGTTATGCTACTTTAACAACCTGCTTTTCCTCCCGTAATGAACCAGGACATGTGGAGGGGGAATGAAGGTGCAAAGAGCCGAGGACATTTGGGAGGGAGATGATGTGTGTCCTAGCAAACAGTTTTTGTATAAATGTAGGTAAAACTCACATCCACATGACACCCCCAGGTGATAAAAGTGTTCAGTTATCAACTTTGGAAAGTAACACTGAAATGGTCAACACCATGTTTCATGTATCCAGAGAACAATCCATATAATATAGAACGCTCTAATTAATTTTATCACATATATTCAATCACTATAAGATGTTGGATTCATCTTATTTAAACAGGGAGAACAATGTGTCCATCAGGTGTCACTATTGTTCAGTGTGAAAGGTCTGTTCAGACAGCTTGGATCAGAAAAAATAGGTCTAATTTACATGAGGGGCAGTGATTTAATGAAGTGTATATATGATTATATAAAGATTACAGGCTCATTATATTACATGACAACAAAAAGTCACCAGACAAACCAGGGATATTCACAGAAACATATACACAGTCAGGAGGCTCTCAGTGTTCACAGTTCAACTTAATACTGGTCTGTTTACTCCTGCAGGCCCACGAAGAGGAAGAAAATGCCCTTTATCCAACTTCACTGGAAGGGGAACAGCAACATTTACAACGCTCAGAAATTTGGAAGAAGAATGAGAGTTGAAGAACAGGTTTGTCAGAGAGAGCGTTCCCTCTCAGGAGGATTTTCTTCCTTCTAATGACAGCAAGCTGGTCGTTTCCTTGAGACATGGACTGGACAAGGATGGGAATGTTCCTTCTGTTTTCTCAGATGGAAAACCATCTGATGGGCCGCAGCAAACTGAGAGCCAGGTGGCCTCGCGGCATCGCAGCCATGTGCGTTCTAATGTCTCTGCTCTGACTTCCAGCATCTCTTCAGTACCAGTACAAGTCCTTCTTGTCCAGGCGCCGTCCTGACAGAGAGAGAACGTTTTGAGGACACAACGTGGTACATTCCTGGGCAGCTTACATACGTAAGTAATGTAGTAACATTTCTCAAAATGTGTCCAAAGTACATGGACAAAAACACTACTTGTCAATCAATATCAAACAATAATGACCACACTAATGACAGTTGTCTCATGACACTTGGCACACAGACGGATCTAATAGAATCATTAGTGCACATTTAATGTTTCTACTGATCATGACACTGACGTTTCCAAGAATTTATTATAACACCAGGACTCCAACAAATGGATATGAATATTAATAAAAATATGCTCTGAATAAGGATTTAAGTCTTTTTCCTCTGTAAGTCTGTCATGAATACATTACTCAGCAGCACAGGCTCTGTAAAGATTACGGCATCACTATGAGGTGCCTTTGTTTTAGCTGAGAGGGCATCCTCTGATATGATTCAGTGTGAACTGAGACAAGAGAAACAATAAACTGAGACCGGAGGCAAACCCTTACTTTGATTTCTTCGTTTGAGTCAAGATTCAAAATGTGTCCAAGCGCTTACCAACAAAATAAAACATGAGCATAACTGCTTAACGCTCACCAGTTTCAAAGCCTCCAGTGAGGTCAACGGAGTCTCGGAAGCCTTGAGGCACCATCCAGCTGGGAAGCAGCTCTGGCTTGGAGCTGGAGGCCATGCTGGGCCCCATCTCAGTGCGGTCACTATGCAGCAGGTTGAGCAGGGACGTGGCACACTGCTCTCCAGTGACGCTCAGCCCTTCTTGGGACATAGTGTATGCACCCGGCGGTAACCCCAGGCCGTCTCCTGCTCGGCCGACGAGGGAGTGCCACGGCACAGGCGGCTCGTCTGCTGGGCCGATGGTCAAGTGACGAGTTGACAGAGGAGGGAGCTGTGAGCCCGGGTACGACACAGCGGCTCGGCCCTGACAGGCACTGGTTTCCTCTGCAGGGTATATATATATATATATATATAAAAAAAACACACAGTGAGAGGTCATTCCCAGATTAAAGTCTGTAAAGTGACCTCACTCACCCAGTTTGATCGGCTTGCGGACTTTCTTTGTCCTCAGTGCTTGAGCCTTGGCCCTGCAGACTTTACTGAGAGCCCGGCTGAAGTGAGCATCCACCATGCTGCCAATGTCTCCCTGGAAGTAGGTCAGGATGACACACTGGGAATGCTCCTCCACCTTCACTGCGATGGGATCGTCTGCCTTCTCCTCCATGGGTCAGTCGTTACTGAGACCAGGGATTCAACAGGTCGTTCAGTGTTAAAAACAGCCTTTGATTTTGCTTTGTCCACTGACTCAAAGTTCCAACACAAAATAAACAAGTATGACACAGTTATCATTTCTAATATGAGCTCACCATCAATCTGAATTGATGTTATGTTAATATCCTGCAATCCTAAATTAGAATAAGTGAAAGTGCGTCATTGGAAGTTTGAGTCAGTTAATTTACGTACACACGGATCAGTTCAATTATATTCATATTCATATAAATTATAGTATGATTCACCCAGAGAATTAATAATTCAACAACAGGGACACATGCTCAAAGGCTGTATTGTTGTTCTACAAAATACATACAGACATGAAAATGTAAAAGTATACAAATGTTTGTTTTGGGAGTGTTGAGTTAACCATAACCACCATGAAAGCACTGAAATATGCTGTTCATATTCATCAGCTCTCCTCAACATTCAGTCGAAATACAGCAGAAAATAAGCCTTCGTCCGTCACACACTCATATAAAAGAAGGATCTCAAACTTACATCACAAGTCCAACCTGACCCAATGATTGACGGCAGATGATCAGCGAGTACGTCCTTGCATTGACCTGTTTGTGGAAGCCGGCGTGTTTGCCTACATCAGTGGCAGCCACAAATATTGGCGGGTTCCAGTGTGATCATCGGTGAGGAGCCCACTCTTCCCTCTTATCATCTACAGACAAAACATTTCCCCCTCCGATCTGCCAAGAGTAACCTGACGTGTAAGACTGCGAGGGTGTGTGAGGCGTCACGGCTATGAACAGAATGTCATCCGGCGAGTTCATCCAGAATCGGCAAGACACTTTCAACATTCCTCTTTTACACTCACTTAATAAGGCCTTCTCTGAATTGAAGGAAACAGTTGACAGTTGATGGCATCAACAGACCCACACAAACTCAATTGTACTGTCTGTCTGTGTAGTTTAGTGTCACTGAACAGACATCAAAAGGATTTGATATTTATCAAATGCTTCTGCATCTGCTGCTCTTTTAACTTGACATTTCGATGTTAGCGCTTCAAGCAAATGGCAAGTCAAAGTCAGTGGGTTCAAAGTCAGTTGGTGTCGGCCAACACGTTTTGATTTACATAGATGAGTGCTGTTCTTCCTGAGCTGTCATAGAAATTACGTTTGTGTCAGCTCTGAAGTTGTGAGTTCAGTTCTGAACAAAAACAGAACGAAAAGAACCTTCTGACATGACAGTTGACCGGCAGTGAAGTCAGTGCGGAACCTTTGGCTGACTGACTGACTTCCATGTGTGTCCCCTTTAAGCTCGACCGTAGTATTCTGTCTATCTGTTCCTGGATCCAGGTCGGGCCCCTAACTCACCACTGGGACATAGTTCCTCCAGCTCCCGGTGCTTCCCAGTCTCCTTATTTAGACCGTTGTGGACGCAGCTTCAGTCAAATCTTCTCAAATTAGAATTTATAATTTAAAATTCTGTGTTTACTGTCAACACTTTATGTTATTATTTAACAAGAAGTGACATTGCAACTTCAGGCTTTGTTTTACTTGTGTGAACAACTTTTAGGTTGAAGAGAAAAAGGATGTTTCATCACATGAAAAACGATTTATTGCTGCATCGTGATCTAAATGAGGGAAACATGAATAGATGAATAGATTTCTAGTGGGAGGACAAAAGTATGTCAGAAGAACTCGCAAATAACATTACTGGATTCATTTTTGTCCCTTAAATCGTCATTCATCAAGTTTATTAAATGTATTTTATGTTTTCTCGACACAGAGTGGTTCCATCCTCTCTGATCACGTCTGATTTTAACGCTGACAGGGGTCTTCTCACGCCCCCCTGTGGTGACTTCATCCCGTGGTGGTTGTTGTGCTGTCAGAGGCCACCGAGTCCGAGTTGATCAGATTTTGCTTGCGGCCACCAGCTGTCACAGTGCGGCTCCAGTCTGCACAGAAAGGACGAGGGAGAGCACACCCGTCTGAATCCCATCTCACATTGGATCGGCAGCAGCGTGATGTCTCCAGCCCATCGTTACCTGAATAATCACTCAGCCGCAAACGTCCACAGCACAAGTGGATTCTCCACTGTTTCCTCACGTTGTCTTTCATCAGACAGTGGAAGAAAAAGACAAAGAAACCTACAGGACAGAACAGCAGACACACTGGAGAACAGATCAACTGCACCAAATGCATTGGTGTACAGAAGAAGACTCCTGCTCAGCGTATACGTGGTGGAAATGTTATTTTTACCCTGCAGGGTGTTGCAGATGGAGAACAGGTAGAGCAGCACCACCCTGCCAGGCCCAAAGGAGAAAAAGCCCATGGACCACGTCAGGCCAAGCAGCACGGTGAGACTGGCCACAGCCCTCAAGTCGTGCACAGAGCTGCGTCTGTTTGCTGATGGTTTATTGGCCCTCGTCTGTCTGATCTGGATCAGAACCACAGTGAACACAGCAATGTTGCACAGGAGGATAAGAAGGACAAATGCCACCACCGTCACGTAGAAGAAAACATCATCCTGGAGCCAGCAGCTGTGAGACAACACAGGTACAGAGAGAGTTAGTCGTCTGTCTTGTTAAATATACTGCATGTCCTGTTTTCCTGTTTATAGGGCCAGTCTTTGTTTATGCAAAACTCTACTATCTCATCTTTATTAATTAATGATCCCCATTAATCTTCACCACAACGAAGATTATTCCTCCAGGGCTCCACAGAAAAGACCACAAAATAAAATAACAATTATTGGAAAACACAATATTGTTCAGCAAATGAAAAAGACAGTAGTGAAGTCCTAAATTACCTAAAATTCCTAAAAAAATAAAATACCCAAAGTGTCCGGGAACGGCAGGTGACAATGGTGTTACACAACAAGTGTACAATGTGTTATCATTCACATTATATGTGTACGTCGTCTTCAGGAACATGAATAGTTTTCTCCTTGTGATGGAGAACTTACAATTGGTCAGCGGAAGCTTCTTTGGGCATAGCACCGCCGTAAGCGTCTTTATCTATGGCCAGCACCAGGCACACAATGACCAGTGGAACACCTTCAAGAACATTTGACAGTCTGGATCAGCTTCTTTTTGAAAAACTATCCACCATCGCAACAGTGACGGTGGATGCGCTGCCATGAAAGTTAGCAATGACGTTTATTTCCATCTAGTGGTTGAAATGTGCCTCACCCCACCCGACGGCACAGAACTTGAGGATGTACAAAGGGACGTAGGTGTTGAAGACTTTGACTAGAGCGAGGTACATGTGCACGGCCTCCAGGCCCATCCAAGTGAAGGAGGCCAGCAGGAAGTAGTGCAGTGTTGCCGCGGTGACAATGCACAATCCGTAGTTGGAAAGGGACGAGAGCCACGAGTCAAGTAAAAAGACCAAGCTCAATCCCAGCAAAGCGGCAGACAGGTTGATGAGTATTTTTGAGGGGTAGTCCCTCCGCAGCTTTCTGAAGTGAAAGGAGACAATAGAGGAATTCAAAATCATGCAGCTATTAGATATATAAGCAAAGAGGGGACAGCCATAACGTAACTCATCTTAAAATTCTGTTTAAGGCAACAAATCGCATTGATAATCCAGATAATATTTTTATCTGTACTCGACTTATTTCCAAGAATCCTCCTCACCACTTAAACCTCAGGCTTTTATTGTATAAAGTCATGAATGGTCTTTGATTATGTCCATATATCTGTTATGTGAAAAGGTGATGACTGACTCATACATACTGTTTTTATTTTTTTTTAAAAGCTGAAGTTAATGTTTTTAGCTTACACAGTCTTTGATGAATGACTTACTCAAAAGTGAGATAGGTAAGAAGAGTGATGCCCAGAAATATGGAGGAAATCCCACATCCGACATACGAGATCACCGTCAGAATCTGACTGTCTGCATCACTGATGGGCACTCTGGACACGTCCTGGAAGACAATGTGTAAACAAAAGACACAGCAGAGAAATTCTCTTACCAGACCATATGTTGGTGCGGGTGTTTTTGTTTTTTTTTATTCACTTTGTTAAAAAAAGTCTGCGAGTGACTCACCAGGAGCACAGCGAAATGTGTGAGGTGATCACAGTGGCAGCTGGTCTGATGAGACGACACACTGTGGATTACACAGCCTGTGCTGTTCCAACCACCGCGCCCACCTGACACACACACACACACACACACACACACACACACACACACACACACACACACACACACACACACACACACAC
>JBBMJM010153604.1:0-10516 GCA_037832705.1 Centriscus cristatus
CACACACACACACACACACACACACACACACACACACACACACACACACACACACACACACACACACACACAACTTACTTCTATAGTTTAAGTGGAACTGAGTTTGGCTTTGAGGCCTTTTAGTCAGATAAGTGTGGATGAGCTTGTGTGTGTTTACTCATCTGTCTGCTCGTATTTGATTTCAACGTCTAGGAAATAATTGTTTGTATCTGAGCCTCTTACTCTGCTGGAGAGGTGAATGTCTTAATATGTCTAGAAGCTGATATCGGAAACAAACTTCTCAGCTGTAAGTTGTGACTGTCACCATCAAATCAAACCATAAAATAGCATTCTCAGATGTTTTCTATTTTCTAAAAGGAAATAAGAATGAGAGCTGATGAAAATACAGTTACAGAAATACTGATGAAAGTGCAGAGGTCACCCAGAAGTAAACCCGAGCAGAAAATATGCAGCAGCAATGTTGAGAAAGGAATGCAAAGGGAAATGAAGCGGAGGGCGAGATAATATTTATTTACTTGTAGAAACTTGCTGAAGCAGAAACATGCAAACAGAATAAATAAATTCTTCTACTGAGTCAATATGCAAGCTACACGATAAATTGAGAGGCTCTGGTTGTTAATCATTAAATCTGTCGAGAAGAAATCCAGTTGAATTCCAATGTGGTGTGCAGCCCTGCTGACATTTCTCAGTCCAAAACTCTGACCTTTTCGTCCCCAGGCGGGGACCCCAGGGACCGTCAGTGGGTCTGCTCTGACAGTCTCCCCGTCGGATCAATAAAAGAGTAACGGAGCAACTTCAGGTCGTCTCTTTGGCTCAAATCAATCAGACTAGGAGCATCAACTGAACTACATTAACACGAAATGGCAGTGTCACTGCATGTTAAATGATCTGCCAATAACATTTCCAAGATGAACGTGTGAACTGATCTCACTGAGCCCAGTGATCGCAACGAAGAGAGAAAATCTATCCGTTGGAAAATGGTGTTCAGCTAATAGTTTTTTCAGACTTCTGGGTATAGTTTATACTTTAATTTTCATTTAAAACTCATTTTCATCCTTTGTATTGGAAGTCGTTATCTCCAAGGACTGTGTCAAAGGAGGCAGAGTGGGTCGTCTAGTGACTGATCTGGTTCAAATCCCTGCTCCTCCATTTCGAGGTTCCCTTGATCATGACACTGAACGCCAAATTACCCTGAGGCAGCTGTGCCAAATAATAGAGCAACTTCACTCCCAGCAAGTCATGGCACCAATATGAACAATGGATGTCCTAGGAAACGTCTCTGAGGAACTCCACATGTGTGATTCTAAGATTTACAGCTTCCAGTTCATAA
Organism: Centriscus cristatus; assembly: GCA_037832705.1. Classification (NCBI taxonomy): domain Eukaryota; kingdom Metazoa; phylum Chordata; class Actinopteri; order Syngnathiformes; family Centriscidae; genus Centriscus; species Centriscus cristatus. The sequence goes on from JBBMJM010153604.1 coordinate 1,331, forward strand.
AAAGATAAACCAAAACATCTCTGTTGGGTACAGCATGATCAACTGTGTCACATGAGGTGTTAAGTGTTCTAATTCAAAGGCAGATATCAGTGAGTTTCCATCGATCCCTCCAAAGTCTGTTGAGACACTTCAGACGGAGGAAACTGTTGAGCATCTGTTAAGGTATTCTGGATTAAGCTACTCAAAAGTGCAATAGCCCTAAAACCACAGCACAGCACCGAGGGAACTGCTACTTTTATTTTCTTACCTCTAATCAAACATTTGGAGTCTGTAAAAGCAACTGGGGATGAAGGCATTAAACACAATCTGTCTCCCGATGCTACTTAACTTTCAAAGAGGGAAACACTTGACCAATATAGCGGGTAAGGCGCTACTGAAATTGCTAGAGAATTCCCTGGAGCACTGATCTGGATTCCTGCAGGTTGGGGTAAACAGAACCTTAAATGACTACAAATCAAGTCATTCACATTTAAAAGAGACTGGAGCTTCAGCATGCTCGAGGTTGGATGTTGCATTTAATATGAGCCCAAAGGGAGATGCTGGAATGAAGGTGACATCAGGAAGAGAAATAAAGATTTCAACTGTCTGTCTGCTCTCAGGGTGACAGTGAATTGTCCTTTGAATCCCAAATGAGACCTGAGAGGCGCTGGGCTAGTGAGGAATGTGGCTATGTCACTGGTTGATACACACCAGTCCTTTGTTCAAAGGAAGCAAAACAAAGTGGCATTAATATATCTATATCTCACCCAAAACCAATGAAAGCAACTACATTAAGGCAACCAAAATAATGAAAAGGTTAGAATTTTAAAAGTAGAATTTAAGCTGTGAGGTTATTGAGGGGATCCATTTCAGCTTAGGGAATGATTTCAGTCATGGGTTGATCTTATAAAGATGCTTTCTAATTTCCACATGGAGCACAGACACATTACAAACTACATGTACAATATTAAGAGTGCAATAAAAATATATTTCTATTGGTAAAGGAAAGCAACCAGACATTTAATACTTTAAAAAGTATGCACGACTGGTATCTTTAGGAGTGTACTCTGTTGCTGTACCACTTTACATTTCCCAGAATAACGATGATCTCAGGTGGCTTTCTTAAATGCCGCTACTGGATGTTGAGCTGTCATTACTAGTGGACAAAGAGGGGGTTGTGGGTTTCCAGTGATATACAATGAATGTTTTCTTCTTTGCTGTCACTGTGCAGAGTGATGCCAGTGACATTTTTCTCTCACATGTTTTTTTCCCCGAGTGTTGTGTGCTATTTAGTTGGAATCTGTCCTTCTCTGATCTGTTTTTCTTCTCTTGTACGATCTCATTCTGCTCTTTATTGTTCTGTGCAGTCATCCTTCATTAAAGAAAAAACATGTCAGTGCACTGACAAGTTGAACTGCGTGGATCACAGTGCTTCAGGCGGATTCTCAACAGAAGATCCTTTAGGAATAGAAACACGAGCTAAAGGTACAGTCCAATGAATATAAATAAGTATAACTCAAACGTAAGACAAACATCCACGAGACAGTTATAACATAAAAAAACAAAGTTGTTTTGATCATAAGGTAACATGGTAGAAGTAGAGTAGAAAATCCCTTGTTAAGCTATTCTAATGTAGGTCTGCTACTGGACCCGTCGCGGTCCACAGGCCCAGGTTGGCATGTCATCAACTTTATAGTGCAGACTTCCAATCACAGGCAGTTCTAACAAACAGCATGTCATCAGCTACACAACGCACAGCTCCTGTGCCTAGTAGTACTGAAAAACTTAGCTGAGTGGACCGTGATGGGTCCGAAGTATATTTGTCGAAGTATAAATGTGCATAACATTAATATGTGAGTCCTGTTTTGGTCTATCCAATCTATCAAAGATAAAACAATAAATAGCCAAACACACAAAAAGAAGATAGAACATTAGTGCAGGTAAAACCGCTGTAATTATAAAGTGTACCCACCGAGTAAGGCCATGAAGCAGATGCAGATGGCGAATAGGGAACTGAAGCTCAGACCCACGTCCTCCCTGTAGATGGCCAGCGTCGTCTCACAGAGGCGCCCCCTGTAACCGTCTGGGCAGTGGCACGTGTACTTAGAGGGGGACTGGGCCACACAGGTTCCTCTATGACACGGCCGTGACGCACACAGTGTGTACACGCAGGATTTCTTGGTCCCGTTCACACGTATCATGTGTCCAGGTGGACATCTGCAAGAGAGAGGGGCAGTAGATGAACGATGCAGCACAGAGCGAGTGGACTGTAGAAGCTGAAAATGCAGAGAGACTGTGGCAGGATGATTTCATGCTTCGCCTCAGAGAGCTCTCTAATTACAAGCTCATTTGGTTGTAAGCAACTCAAACAAACATTTTATGAGGCCATTCATTCAGTGGCTCACACATTTGGATTGCATCACACACAAGTCTCGCCTCAGGTCTCTGAAGCATTGCACATACTTAGAAATACTGCACCTAACTTGGAGAGACACTGATGTTATCCAAGAAATATATGAACTTCAGGTGAGGCATACTGTTCAAGGGAATGTGCATGAATGTATGGAAAGAATTCAGGTGTTTGGACAGAAAGGAGGAGAGTGGAGGTTCATGTTCATTCACGTCTAATTCAGGGGGCAGCTGGGTCGGATTAACACACTGGACATCATCGTTTAAAGGCTGCCTCCTCCTCCTCCTCCTCCAAAAATAAATACATAAATAAATAAAACAAACACAAATAGATTGTTGCACTGGATGCAGGTTAGTTGTGTTCAGGATATCCGGCACGTCTGAGAGTGTATGTGCCGCAAAAAATGACTAAAATCAATCACCAAATGAAAAAAGGAGTGAAAACTGTGTGTGCATTATGCTTTGGGTAGATGGTGAAAGAAATACAGATACGAATCAAAGTGTCCATGACAAAAACGAAGATGCTCCTATCAGGTGCCCTGATATGTATCACATGCACGCTTGACACTTGTGGTTTGTTCAACAGCGGGGAATTAACACCCAGCCTGATTTGTACTTCTGCCTCTAACAGACAAACGCTGACACGTATCAGGTGCTCAGATGATAGTAGCAGGTGTGCACCTGATACAAAAGTCTTTTTCTTGTCTCCACTCTTATTTTTTATTTATCTTTTTGATCATGTCCCTTGAAGGGCTCCGCAGCACAGGATATGTACATGTCAGTAACTGAACGATGCACATTCATCACCTGCAGCTCAGATGAAGATGGCAACGTTAAAGACATCGGATTGGAGGACTCTCCACTCAACATCAGATACTGTTATACCATCTGTCAAGGTTTAGATCAAGCCATACTACACCGTGATAAGAGGAAGTAGGGCAGAGGTGGAGAGTATGAGAGAGCAGCAGCTGCGTTAACATCACTAGTTACAACGTGACACTGGTGATGTTTTATGCACCACAGTAGAACTGAATCTGCTGCTGCTACAGTACTTTTATCTTTCAGGTCATACATTAATAATTAATAATAATAATTGTTGATGTGAGTTCACACCGTTTCGACTTCTACAGCAAAATGCACTGGCCTATTAATGTTTTTAACGAAAGGGATTCATGTATTTACACAGCAAATCATTTGTGGCAGCTCATTATTGTAGTCAGTCAAATTCTTTTAATAAAGAGTAAGAGACTTTGTGTGGATTAACTAGGGCAGGGGCCTGCTTTGTTTTTCGTTCACACACACACACACAGCAGGGAGGAAGCTGGAGAAGGGATGATGGTGATATCACAAATGGATGTGTATACAATTTGTTCAAAGAATGTGTATTCAGTGTTTGTGGAACCTGAGCAGTGTTTGACATAAAAAAAAAATAGTAAATATTCAAATTCTCCTTGTTTGTTACTGCAAATAGTCGTGAAAATCACTATTATTTCCTTGAGGACAATCATGCTTAGAAATTCTATAATCATGTCATCCCTACAATCACATCCACGTTTCACATCACACATGCAAATAAATGCAACATAGAAATGAGCCAGGTGTGGTTCAAAGCCCAAAAGAAAACGCAACAGCGAAGCAGGAGCAGTTCACGTTTTCATTTCAGAACATCTCAGAGAAGCAGGTGCTCTTCACGTTTCTTATCCTGTGTCAACGTACAGATCCATTTGTTGATTTTTTTTTCAGCTATTTTCCCATTAAGCTGACAAATAAAACTACCTGTTCCCTTCATTTGACTGTCACCAAACATTTATAATGTACACACTGACACACTTTGGTAGACCTGTTAGTCAGATTATCTCGTACGGTTTCCATGGAAACAGCTCAGACAAACTTCAGTTTAAGAACATACAGTACACAGGCCAATCACATTTCTTTGATTCATAAGGTTCCTCTGTCGTCAACGGGGTCGAGCGCAATTGTTCAGTTGCACATAAAAACAAACACGTATGTGTGTGTACCTGCATTCGTGCACTCTCCACAGGTCCACGCAGGTGAAGGGGGGGTTACATTGGTTCCTTTTGCAGGAGTCAGACGAGCACCCCAGGGAGAGACCCTGCACGTTGACCTGGGAAACCCCATCTCGTGGCTGACTGTCAAGTGGTATGTAGAGGCCATTGAGGCGTAGGTCCCTCATGCAGCCTGCAGGATGGAATAAACGGGGGAATTCAGTTGAATGAGGAAAAACTTTTAGCTGGTGCATGTGTCGAGTGAAAGAAACGTAAAAGATTCAACACATCAAACGCTCCAACCAACATTTCCTGTGCCAATCATTATTATCCTGTGCATTGTTTTCTTCAATTTCTTGTCCATTTTATTAAACAAACATGACAAAAACAGCTCAAAAGAGCTCCTATTCCTATTCCTATTCAATAGCTATGGAATTGCTCTGCCAAAACAGTGCTTTTAGGCGTTCTATGTTTTCTTTTCTGTTAGTCACATGATGCACACAAGAGTTAGCACTACATACTACATAACAATTGTTTCTGATGACTGAAGCCATGAACCTGGGTGGGTGCTCTACTAATTTGATGAATTTGTTCTTGAATAAATGTAGCACAGGAATGGGCCACTGCCTTCTAGAAGCCTCTGGTTGATTTGCATTCCGTCTGTGAGAAGCTCCTGTTACCCTGGAGCCTCTGGCAGGTTTCTAAGCCATGTACAACTGAACAGACTACATAAATAATGCAGTAAAACAATATTTTCAGCATGTCTAATGTTACTAAACAGTCACACTGTGATTATCCTTTACTGCTAGAAACTCTTGTACTTTCTCAGCACCACAGTGCTCATCGACCAACAATGATTTGGACTCCTTGTGGATATCTCATATAGACTTGTGTTTGTTTGGAGACCACAGCTGTTCAAAGGCAAAATGCCAGTCATATCTCCTGATGGCTTCAGGAAGAACCATGATTTTGTCTAGCAACTCCTCCCAAAAGTGATATAGTCAGAGTCCTCAACCTCTGTAAGTCGTCCTCTATGGTTTCAAACATTGGGACGAAATGAAGCACTAACTTCAGGAACCAGCGATGCCCTGAAGTACCTGATGTTTGCCGACTGAAGAGGAGTAATTGAGGTAGTCTGGAAGTCACAATTAATCTGACTCACTGTGGATTTTGACCCGTTAATCAAGTATTCAGAGATCCCAGAAAACGTCTTGATGAGTGAAAGTGTCACCGTTACAGGCCCATTCCACTGTGTCTGTTTTCTTTGAAGGAATATTGTTGACCACATACAGTGTGTTGTGCTCCTGAGGCCCAGCTGTCTCCACCCCTCACTGTTCACTTCATCTCCATCCTCTGACCTTCGCTCCTCATTAGCATGCATTTTTTGGACTTTTGCAATGTTGTGCATCACCCTCAGCAGGTCATCTCTCTCTGGGGCGGCTGTACGTTAACATTTACAGACACTGACACTGTGACCTGTTCACTGACCGAACAGCATGATGAGTATCCTTTCACCCTGGCTTTGGATGTACCGCTGTGCTCTTCCACTGAACAGCTTTACTGCACATAATTCACGTCCAGATGCTTCCGTGAATTGACTGGGCCGTGTGATGTGAATATCAGGCTTCATTTGAAACTTTGAAACCAATGTGACAAGACTATTTGAGCATTTCGCTCTTTTGTCTTCCTTTAAAAAATAAAAATTAAAAAAAACAAACACTGTCAATGTGTGCGTCATTATGGTGAAGTTGTGCATGGAATAGTGCGACCTGCTCTTTTTGAACAAAGCACTAGTACTATGTTTTGAAATGCAAACAAATGCAACAACCTCGTACATGCAGCACAATGGAAACGCACCAGAACTTGTTATGATGCTCTGGACTAGAGTGCCGAGGACTTCAGGTTTCAGAGAAGCCTTGAAAAGGTGTCTTTGTTGAAAAAGTGCTATAACGCAATATGGGAGGCAGCACTGTGTGTGGGGGGAGCTAATCTCCTCCTTCCAGCCGTGCTCATGTTGAGGCATTGTTCAGTTTCTGGGTCAGAGACACATCAGCCAAAACCAGGGGGTTCATTTACACTTTAAAGTGAGTGTATTATTCACCAGCGTGGAGCTTGACCTGTTCCAGTAGGAATTTAAATGTACTTGAATTTATCACACAACGTCTTAAAACATCTTCACATTCTGAGACATGTATCATTTTGCAAGTGCAAACTGGACCTCACACATCCACACACGTGCATGGACACACTTCATGCATGCACATGCAGCTGTGGAGACAAGCATCATCCCAATTAACAATGAACATGTTTGTGTGAATTAGACTGTCATGTCTAACACAAATGTTGCCAGTCTCCACTGAAAGAGTGTACAAACAGATAAAAAGGCCTATTTCTGGGAGCGCTCAGCTCGTGAATAAACTGTCAAACACGTTCACTGACTGAGACTCTTGTCACATTTTTCGGTGGCACATTAAACTTGACACGTTCTTATCTCCTCACTAAACTCACTCAAAGAGGTTACACGCAGTTTAGGGAGCATCGTGTTTAGATGTTGTCAAATAACATTTCTCCGTGCTCTCATGTCATTTCTCCGTTTTATGATCCGTCCGGGCTCCACTGGGTGGGACATTGAGTTCTGCGAACATTCATCACATTCCTCCGCCTGCAGGCTGCACGGCTTTCTTAAATTAATGATGCATGACATGATCACAGGCCTCTGCCCAGCCCCCACCCCTGATAAATAATAAATAAACAGATAAATAGAATATATTCAGACACTGTCTTCGACGCATTGGACGCATTCGGTGCATTGGAGGCCAAACTTCGACCAGGACAGGGTCAGGTCATAGGTCATAGGACGGGTCAGTCCTTTAGAAGCCATGTTGTTTCCTTTGGTCATGAGTTGTCCCTTCTTGAATTTACATCGTCGGTCTGTTCTATTCTGACAACGTCTCCAGATGTGTTGGTGCGTTGTTGAGCAACACTTTGTCCTTCAGCCTCCAGCTGTTCCAGCTGCTCACACTGATTGAAACAAGACATGCATATGCATGTGTGCGATTATATTCAGTCATTTCTGAAACCCAAAAATGAGCTGCAGAGCGAAGCTGAAGATACAAAGGGTCACATCATTGTCATTCGCCGACCAGCAGTGTCATATTATCACTTTTCACATGTTCTTTTTGTTCGCTGCTGACAAGGCACAGGACGTGCGCTGCTACCTCCTCATGCCAGGTGGGAACTGGCGCACACAGCTGCTTGTATCAAGTCACTAGAGATGAATGTTCACCGCACATCTGAAACTGACAACACGAGCGGTGAGCTCTTGTACTCACCCTGAAAACTTTTGTTGATTCCAGACGGGAAGGTGTTCCCCAGCATTACCGCAGTGGGGTCGATGAGGATCTCTCGGCTGCGGCCATGTGATCCCGTGACCTCCCGCTTCCCTCCACCACCGTCCAGGCGCAGTGTCATCTCATTGTCATGGCGATCTAGGAAGATGTCGTGCCATTCACCGTTGTCGAGGCGATAGGTGGGGATGGTGAGATTGTAGTCACCATCACCCAGATTGTAGAAGACACAGATGAGACCCTGGGAGATCTTTGAGTGGACAAGAAAACAATTTTGTATCACGTTCAGTTACACATCAGTGTGACACAATGAGGGATTAATAGTGTCACGCTGATGTGCAACAGCCACTCAAGTGTGTTAAGTGTCACCTTTGGACGTGTTATGTCTAGACACCACCACCAATTCCCCATCTGAAGCCTTGAGTATCACATTTCTTGTTTCAAGAGTGTCTTAGACATGATTATGATGACGCCACATGGTGGACCCGTGGTTCGGAGACTCAAAAATAGCCTGTAGGTGTGAGTGCAAATGGCTGTTTGTCTCTGTACGTTAGCCCTGATGACTTCTTTTGGAGATGAAAAAAAGGATCTGAATTCAGACCGTCATTGCACTTTGAACAACAACGCTGAATTGTGACGACTACTGCTCTACACTGAAGATGAATCAGCGAAGGTCGGAGGTCACACTGCATGAAGTCATCCATGGATCGGCTTTATCTCTGTGTATAAAAGCAGTGTGAACACGGCCTTAGATTTGTTAATCATCGACCGAAACATTTAGATCATCCTGCTCTTGTGGTTTTATGTCACAAAAAGACAAGTTGTTACTTTGGGAGAAAAATGTGTTTTCCAGTGGGTCAGAAATTGAATTTTGGAGCCTGAATGAACACAACATATTATAGTCAGGGCCACTGGCCATTGATATTTTAGGACTTGGGAATGAGAACACGATGGACATGTTGACAAGAGACGTGCCCTGCCATCAATGCCAGAAGGACAACAGACACAAAAAGGAGGGAGAGCTCTAGAGAGAATTAGACAGAATTTATGGATGACAAGTGAAAATTAGGGACAATGAGGGAGTCTGATGTTTGCACAACAAACATCAGCATTTTCCCTCCACCCACACAGTTTGTGCTCATGACACATCTATCAATTGCCACACATGTGTGTTTTTGCATGTGTGTGACCAAGACATAGGGGAGGAGTAGGAGAAAAGTGTCTGAAGTCTGTTTTTGAAGGGGGGCAGGATGGATTGAACATCCTCATTTTGATTTCAAACTCTCCTCCCAATGTCCCATTGAGCCTAATTTCATTCCAACCATCTTCCTCTGCCTTTGCTGCCACATAAACAGCCCTGAGATGACAGGGGCAGAGAAACAGAGAGATGTAAGGAGTTGTGGGCGTCAGCCATGGATGTTCCTCCGCAGCACAATACGACTTTT
>JBBMJM010153634.1:4671-22449 GCA_037832705.1 Centriscus cristatus
GGTAAACTCTCTCCCGGAGTTCAAAGTGTGTCTGAGCTACCAAACGAGCGTGAACTCCAGGTGACACGGGTCGTTGATGAGGAGGAGGAGGAGGAGGAGGAGGAGGAGCTTTTCTAGCTCACGGTAAACGGGCCACTGGCGATGGCCGAGGTCCAAGCTGCAGGATGCACATGAAAAGTTTCATTTAAACCAGCTGGAAACATGTCCTACCACACCCTGACGACTCCGATCATTTCCATTGGATTTCTTTTATGAATTGGAAGAGCAGCCCTGTTTCATGTACAATGGAGGCAATGTCCTGTTGTTTCCTGGTATAAGATCAGCTTCTATCACCTTAAAGGTACAATCAGTGATTGGTTGACCGAAAAGACGAGGTCGTGAAATCCATTGAAATGTTCTTGAAACATCACTTACATATTAATTTACACCGAATTACTTGGAGAGGGGAGAGCTCACACCACCACGGTTTGATTGTGTCACACCTAAGTGGAATGATTCTACAGTTGTCTCGACACTCTTGATTTTTCACGGTGTTCTATTTAGTTTTCTTTTACGGCTCTGCGCTGCGTTCCCTCTCAAGAGTATTGAAAGTCGGAGGAGGGAGGAACTTCTGTAACCTGCCCTCCAGGAAAAGAAACACACAGGATTTATCCTTTAATTCCATCTGGGAACACAATTAACAGAAGCGATTTCCAAAGCAGTTTGTCACCAGAGAAGAAAATACTAGATCTAACGAGCATTATTGAGCCAGTTTGCTTTTCAGGGATCGTTTTTTTCCCGACTCCCTCCTTTACACCATCTCTTTAAATGCCTGTGTTTTTCAGCTGCGATGTTCTGGGATTGCCGTTGTGGTGTTTTTGCACTAAACGGCTCACTGATGTGACAATAATTCACTCAGGTGTCGTTTTCATTGGATTATTTGAATAGAAAACGTGCCGACGTGGCTGTTATAGAAACACAGAACCTTCTCTCTACAATGAGTTTTAGAAGACGACGTGACAGGACTCATTTCCTTGCAACCGTTTGATTATGAACTGAATCACTTTTCTTTTTTCTTTTTGTTACTTAAGAGAAACCACCCATGGACTTGTATGAAAGATCTGTATACAAATTTACATCTTAGTTTTAAATCATAGTAATGGAATTCTGAGGATCTAACTTGTGATGACATAATTTCCAGGTGAAAACCACGTTTATTCATTTCAGCAGAAAACCCCTGGAAAGCGGTTCCAGGGTCATAAGACCACTCTGTGTGTACCAGTGATTAAGATGGACACAAAAACATTGAGGTGTTACTAAAACAGTCACCACCCTCTTGAATTCTGAACTTCTTTGGGTTCACCCATTACTGGTCCCAATTTCAAGATCATGTCAGAGAGGCTGTCAGAGAACCGTTGCCATGACTCCCAGACGGAGTCGGGAGTGTAGCCAGGTCACGGTGCTGTGACTGATGCTAGCACCGGTGGATCCTGTAAGTCAGCCGAGCATCCGGTACACGGCGGGACTGCAGGAACGTAAAACGCCTGACATGACCTCTAAGGTAGCAGCTGTTTGTAAAGATGCCACATGGACACAGAGTCCATCTGCAGAGAGGAGCCAGCCCCAGTGTCCGGTGACTGCTACAACTCTTCCTGCTACAAAGTCCGAAATGTGCTTCTTTCTGTCAAGTTGGAGCTCGATGGATCAGGCGAAGTAACACGTCTCTTTTTCGGTCAGCTATGACATCCTCTTTTGTCGCTCTGTGACAGCAGCGGCAGTTTTCTTTGTACTGTCAGCGGTGTCAGCGGCGTTGTTAGTCAAGTCGACAGCTCTGTAAGAAGTCCCCTTTTGTTGTTAATAATAACCCGGAATAAACTCCAGTGTCTGCTGTGACACCGCCAGCGTCTGTTTGTGTTATTCCGTCACTGATGCCGTTCTACTGTCGTCGCAGCTATCACTCATTCAGAGGGATGATCTGCTATCATCAGTGCTGTGTTGTTGTTGGATGAATATAAACCACAAACAGATAAAGGCGTAACAGCGGCATCTGTCACAGTTTATCACCTAATGGCCTCCTAAATGTCAAAATCCTAAATTCTTCTGAGCCAAAATGCCTCAAAAGATGGAAGAAAGGAGGAATATCATCCCCATGTGGACAGTCAATAATTCTAAGACCGTTGGTGTGCTGTGATATGTGATATGTTTGACTTGTCTCCCTTAAGATGATCTGACCAAACCCTGAATATGGAAGTTCTAAGACCATACCATAACACCACTAAGTAGGTCTTAGCACATCTCTCAGTTGAAAAACACTACATTTCAGGATTTGACCTTCTCAGGAGGACTTCCTGTGTTTAACAACTCCGACAGAATGACAAGTCCGCTGGGGGAAAAGTGACTGCTGCGTTTGCTCTGGTTTCAGTTTCCTCAACTTCCTCTCTACCCAATCGAGTACATCTCAACTTTGGGCAGGGACACAAACGAGCGAATGTGATTTGAAAAGGACAACAATGCAAACAGGGGGTCTTTGGCTGGCAGGTGCCAAGTTTTCACCATCAGCTCGGTGCCACGTTATATTCATGACATGGACTGACGCACGCAGGCTGTAGGAAGTTGCAACTTTTTTTCATAATGTAAATACTGAGCATTTAGGCTGTATGTCACTGATCTCTAATAGTTTTGGATTATGTATTTTTTTTAAATAATATTTCGATTTTCAGCCAAGAATGAGGTGCCCAGACGGAGACAAATTACTGTCAAACTGATACTCGCTCCTCATTTTCACTCACAGACCTCTTTGCATGAACCTGCCACTGACGACTTCCCTCAGTGCGTCACACTTTAATCATCCTCATAATTACTCACTCAGACAGACGTTGTCGTGGAAGAAAACGAGGAAGTCGTTGCATTGTTCCCGGTGGTTGCCACTCGCTGTGCAGGAGCACCAGGGTCCCACGTTGGATGTGGAGTTGTCAAGGTAGTTGGGAGTAATTGTGCTTCCTGCAGAGGGGGAAGCACAAAGAGCTAAAACCTTACAAGCATAACAAACTAACACCAATTATATGTGATTTATTATTAACGAATCATACAAATACTGAAATAACTGTCTACAATCTGATGCCTTGTTCTGGTTTAAAGTCTGTACGTCATGTGACCGAGCATTTATTCTCCTGATATATGGAACATTTGAGCAGCTGATTTGATTCGGCTCAGCCTGACTGTGACTTTACCCTGATTACAATAATAATCACTGGCAGACAATTCCACTTTCTATCAGCGCTGCAGAGTCTTAATCTGTTTAACACTGAGGTGTTAACGTGTATGTAAATGTGTCATTAACAAAGAGAAAGGGGAGTTTGAAAAGAGAACTCAACACAGTTCAAATGCACGTTACAAATTATTTCAAACAGTTTGGCCAAATAATTGTGATTGTTTTTTTCCCCCCTACAGATGATTGAATGTCATTTTTTAGTGGACGTATTTACCAAAACATTCTGAATTAGATGAGCTGCTCATTCATAAACTCTTCATCCTGTCATTGAAGCTACAACAGGTCAAATATGAACTCAAAGCAAAGCAGCACTTAAATTCGAACATGAATATCCCTGTGCGTGACATGTATTCATTTTTTTGGAGGAAATGATGGGGAAGCCACTTAATCTGAACGGGGTCCGTCCCCTGTATTTCTAGTAGAAAGTGAAAGTGCTGCTCCAGTGATTATCTGAGACTTCATAAGAACACATCTAGTTGCATCTCACCTCTACCAGAAAGGCCATTTCCAACCCTTTCATTTCTTTTATCGGCCCCCTCGAGTCATTTGAAAAACAATCAACTTTTTTTTTTTCTTACCTTATGGTTGCGCTAGAACACCGAGTGTTTTTGAACCGTACGTTTCTGTCTGAGGTTCAACGGGACGTTCCAGTCCTCTGCACACTCATTGTCAAGTCAGGGATGATTCCCTCAAAACAGCGGTTAATGATACATCTAATTACACGACTTAACGCCAACGACTCGGTGGGACCGTCTGCAGCTGCGTTCATCAGCACTCCATTGACCACACTGATCCATTCTTTGGAGTTCTGTTCCGTGCACTTGTCAGCTCCTTAAGAACCGTTCCATTTCCAATCCATCACAGACGGTGGGTGAGATGACAAAGATTTATTCTCACCTATCAGTCCCGTATATGCAAGCAGACATGCTCCGTAGTTCTCCTGCTTGCAGCCACCGGCGCTCTGCTCTGACGGTTGGCAATCATACTGGAACTGTGCCCAGCGAGACCTGCGGGAGCAATAACATCCATCATTTATTTGTGCTTGGCTGCCGGACACACTGTGCCTCCGAGGGGCTGGCGGTAACTGCTGCTTTTCTCCCAGTGACAGGATGCGATTCACAAACCTACAAACTACCTCGACTCCTACATCAACTCCCTCCACCCTTCAAGAATTCCCTCTCTGCGGCAATTCATTCACCCCTGGTGACGTTCATCCCTCTTCCTCCACACTATCCGCAGCCTATGGAAGACGGCCAGGCTCTTCGGAGTCAATGAGGGGCAAAGAAAGGCCTTGGCTCTGCTCTCTAAATACTGTGGACGCTGTCTGCCTGTGAGGACATTAGACAAATGTGGATCTACCATAAAAACGCTTCCATCACATCCCTTCTTCACCTTTCCTGTCAGCTACCCAGACATCTCGCCTCCTCCTCATCATCATGCAAGGCTATCACAGCCATCACATCAGTCCCCGTAGACGGGCATTTGCAAGCAGAGCCCCACAGGGCACCGCAAGTCCCTGGTCCCCCCCCCCCCGACCCCCTCGCCGCTTGTCCTGTCACCGGGGGTATAACTCATAGAATGGAGCGCTAAGTGAAGGCATCCTGTGCAGACTGCTGGCTAATGCTAGCTGACTGCTGTGGGATTGGTGGCCCGCGTACAAGCCTTGAGATGTTCCATTCAGCGGGGGGCGGTGGGAATAATGCCTGATCGATAGCCGTGACAGATGAAGCCCTTTGTCTTCCTGACATTTGAAGAGGAACTAGATTAAATGCTGGCGATCATTTGCTGTCAGAGAGAAGGAGGCAGACTGGATGAGTCTTCATGTGATGGAGGAAAATACACTGGCAGCATGTTAATGACTTGATCAGGGAACGTTTCTCTTTAATGGTCCATTTACGATCCATTAAAAGTTGAAGTGACATCTTTTGTCAGGCTTTTTTAGCTGGGTAAACATGCGCGTTCAAACGATAACTCTTGAATATGTACAAAGGGTCAGTTTACTGCAAACGTCTCCTCTCATCACTGATAAATATTTCCCAAATGATAATGCTCGTTCTAATCATGACAACTGCACAAGGCGACGTGACGCCTGGCTGCGTCTCATACAAATAAAAGGCAGATTTGAACTGAACTAATTAAAGTTTACTTCATTAAGTTAATTAAGTTAATTGGTGTGGCAATGGATTTAATTAAACACAGCTGACAAAGTATATGAACATATCACTGCAGACACACCTGTCCTCCATCATTCACACAAGTGTTTGATCGCTTCTAGAAACGCAAACAGAAACCGCGCAGACTTCGGTCAAGGATTTCCTGAAAACCACTCAGCACTTTCTGTTGCTATCCTTGCCTTCCCTGACCACCGTGTTTCTGTTCAACGTTAGCAGCCCCCACATCACGCCTGACTTTGACTCACAATGAGCTAAAAGCCCCAGAGCTCCATCATCAAAAGCAAATGTTTGTTTTATGTTTACTCCGCGCGGCTCATTCATGTGTGTGGAAAGACAAAAAGTTGTTAAAAGGCTGACAAACCTTGGCAGAGGTGATTTATTAATCACAGTGGTCGTTGTAGATGCTCTGTAGACATCCATTTATAATTGATTGATACTGCTTGTCTCAGAATTTGTAATGTGAAACAAAACAACTAAACAAAATTTAACATCCCTTTTATTCTCTGTACGCTGGTTATTTTGTTTTATGTCACTTCACCGAGCCGAAGTCGGCCTCATGGTCCGATAACGCACCCGGAGAAGATACAGCAGGTTGTGGATGAACTTGACCCTCCGAGCACATGTGACCCAGACAGAAGCCGGTACTTGAAGCTCCATGCAGACTTTTCTCACCTATAACCACTCATGGCCAATCACAGCTTCTGAAATACCTCTACGATCTTTACTACTACTGCTTCATCCAATAACAGGAATATGACGGTAATGATCAGCAGCTCAACTTCAGCTCTGGCTTTTCCCTCTGTCTTTTATTGTTCTTAGCATAACTCATCGATTATAATGCTTTTTTGTGTTTGTTTTAGTTCTATGTCTTCACTTTTTTAACATCGCGCACAGCAGAGTTTCCCTGTGTACGAAATACACTTTATAAATGAGGCTGTGTTCGCTTGCCTTCTTTTGCTTTTTGCTACTTTTCTCTCACAGTTCCTGCACAGCTGAAAAATGTTCAAACACAAAAAAAAATCCGACAGGTGATACAGTGATCAAGCACCATGCTGTATGTGTCACCAGCTTCAGATTACATCTAAGTTTCCATGACAACACCATCAAATATAAATACAAAAGAGCTTGTCTTTCTTCTCAGTATTTCAATACTTGTCCTGTATGTTCACGCACGTTTTCAGTTCAGCGAAGCAGCGGTAAAGACAACCTCTGTACCTGCACACGTAGTCGGCCTTGCAGACCCGCAGCTGTGCCAGGCAGTTGGGCTTGTCCTTGTCTTCGTAGGAGCAGGACGGCACAATGGTTTGCCTGCGGCGCTCTGCACAGGCCGTATCCGTGCAGGGACAGAACAGCAGCTCGTGGGTGTAGTCGGGGGGAACACGGTCAAAGAACTTCCTCAGCGCCTTGTTGCACTTTGGTCGGTTGCACGGCCCCGAGCGGGCTGACGGCTGGATGCAGGAGGAGACGTACTCGGTGCGCAGCTTCTGACACGTCTCATCTATGTTGCACGCCTTGGCCGCATCCAGGCAGCGGTTGACCGTTGTTACTTCAGACTCTACAAGGAAACATACAGAAGACGAACAAAGCATTTCATCCTCATGCTTCATTACAGAGAATCAAATCCCAGCCAATGCTTCCAAGAGACTTCATCTCTAGACTTCCTGTAGCATTTCAACGCTGGATCAACGCTGAAGTGCAAACTAGACCAAAATAATAATTCTATGTAATAGAAGCCTTTGTCATGAATAGAACATGAATGGTGTTTTAATGTTGCATGGTCTCAGGCACCGGATGTGTTTCAGCCAAGGCCTAATGGCTGAATATTTCATTCTACTGGGTTAATACAGAGTGGCAGCGCTGAAGAAGTGTCTCTTCTATCTCCACCAACTGCACAACAAGACCTGTAATTACCGCTCCATCCCCTTTATCCATCCATCCATCTTTCCAACACGGCCTCTACATCTAGATCTCACACTCCCCTTCCTTCGCCATCATTCACCCTTGCCTGCTGCTTCGTCTGCTCCTGCCATTCAATTATCTCATGAGTACCGTCCCTTCGGTGTACCTAATTTCACTTCATTGCTGCTTCATGAAGATGCAGAAATTGACCGCATTATTTCCCAGTCCATCATGGCGTGTAGTTTTCTTCCCAAGCGACTTCCCAGTCAATACGGCCATGATGATGCTCAGCTCCTCTGGCAGCGAGCACTGCTCATTAGTCTGTAAACTGCCTGTAGTTGTGTTTCCTGGTGAGTTCAGCTCTCTCTCAGCTGTCAAATAAAATATGAATGGCCTTGGAGAGCAAGCTAACAACCCTTCACAAAGCATAGGTTATTCCAAACTTAACTGCTAGGCAGCAGCAGGGTGGCGCAGGGGGAGGGTGGAGCGACGACCTGGTGGGATGACAAATTGCATCTATTGGCCACATATGTGCGTAATGGAATATGTACACAACTTGCACAACTTGTGTTTTTTTTTTTAGTAATTCTTTATTCATTGGATACCTGCTGAGCAAGCGTGCAGTTATCTAGAGACAATATGCATTCGATTTACTCCTTGAACAGATTCACACCTGCGCTTCTGAGCCCATTGACAGTCGTGACCTCACTGGAGCCACTGGGGACCGAAGCTTTGATGCAGCAGACACTTGTTTTCCTTTTCTAATATTCATCATTACGTGTCTAAATGTTAAATCGGAGCAATCTGTGACCATTTGAGCTGGGAGCCATTCATTATTTGAGGATGTCTTTGGAGTTTTAGGCTCATTAAATACATTTAAAAATGGGTTCATACTTTATTTTGATTTTATCTACAAACACAGAAACAAACACCTAAGTCAACTGACATTAAGGTGCATGGACAGAGGTGTTTTTTCGTATAAATACCTAGTCCAACCAAGAAACTATCAAATGCAAATGGAAGTTAGTAAAAATACATCATTTATGATTGTTCACAGAAGCAGAACTTTTTTCATTTCTGTTGCACATCCTGATTGCATCAACATGTAAACACACATGACGACCATTGCATAGAAATCCATGATTTTATTCTGCAATCAGCTATTTGTTTGCCACCCTCGGTCTGAAAATGTATATTTCATGCTGTGAATACTCACAGTATCCCTAAATACATGTCACAAGAATAACAACTCAGGGCACCGAGTGTTTTGTTTGCAGGGCGAAGTTTGCGTGGGACGTACCACATGTGAGCAGCAGAAGCACTGGAGCTATTTTTTGATATATTTCGGCTGTGACCCTGCTGTTCGGCTAATCTGACTTTGCCGTCATCCTCAATGCGGAAGCCATTTTTCATGCCTAAAGATAGTATTTCATACACTGTCAGTAGTCCTCTGAGGACCCGTATTGGAAGAACAGGAACAGAGGCTGGAAGTTTTTTGTTTTTTTTAATAGAAAGAAGAAAAAAAACCAAAAACGGTCTAGATGAAACTTCTTACACCTTAAAAACTGAAAGTATGTTTTTTGAATCTAGGAAGAAAAGAGAATGAGATGCCTTGTTATGTAAAGTATTTGTGACAGAGACCAAGTTCCTTCCACAATAAATGAACAACATATTGATTAAAATAAAATGTCAGAAATAACCTTCATATCATAAAAACAGGTATAAAAAAACAGGCTAATCGTCTCGTGGATACACGTGGCTTCAGAGACTGGTGGTGAAGGGTTTACTTCAAAATAATGTAATACGTTCGGCCAAAAACACATGTAGCAGGGGAAATGTGGACCAGTTTATTACAGTATTCCATAAGCTAAAAAAGGGTCTGGTGCTCCTTTAAAGGAGAGATGCTATGAAAAACATGAATCAAGCTTCGGGTGCCAGTCAACCTGTGGAGATTCACAGTGTGGATGTCAACTCTGACCTCCCAACGCGCCACTCCAGAGTAATTTATGAGGAGGCTGTGCTGCAGTGCTGTTGCTGTATTTCCAAACAGCCAAAACAAGCAGTGTCATTTTCATAAGACGCTTATGTGTGTATGCAAGGTCCCTAAAACACACACACACACGCACTCTGTTGTTTTTAATGTTTTCCGCTCAGGCACAGCGACTGTCCCCAACAAACAGGTGACAGCAGTTCAACAATTCCTGAATCTGAGATATGAACACACTGGTTAAGGCGGACGAAGACGAAGATGAAGCAGCATGAGTCATGATTTCCTGGTCGTCTTCTATCTGGTTCTAGCGGTGCTCAGACAGTCTGTCTGCTTATGAGAACAACGTGACAAGCGATAGGAGCTGCTCTTCCTGATGGGTGACATTCAAAAACATATTGGATAGGCACCATCCCTCGCCGCCCACCGTCAGTACTCTAATTAAAATACAACAGACAGCATTAAAAACAGACTCCTACATGTTCTCATCCCAAATCACTGAAAAAAATCACTTTCCCATCATGTCAAACACGCTTCTTATATTTTACAACCTCAAAGCCGTCTTTGGAATCTGTGCGAGGTACAGAGAGCGTTCAACTCAAATGTTCACCTGCCAACATGAGACTGAGCTCCTCTCATGATCATACAGCAAGAAACAAACAGGCTTTGCAGTGGGAGGTGCTTTACAACTGGGAGTTTTATTTTCGCGGGGATGGCGGCCATACAGGCTTTACAACACGTTACAACACAGAACAAACCAGGGTGGCCACACAGCAGCGCTGTGCCTCTGATGTTTTCAGGGATGCTTTGTTCATTTGAGATAATAGACATTCAACTGCATTTGCAGCATCGCTGGGATGAAAACTCACTCATTATTGAATTAAAAAAAAAAAAAAAATCTGACTCACTGCCTGCCAGCTCTGGAAGGTGCATCCTTCCAACACCAGATTGTCGTTATTTACATAACAGAGTCCACTGTCACGACCATCATGAAAACCTTTATTTGTTATTTGTGTGTGTGTGTGTGTGTGTGTGGGGGGGGGGTCTGACACCACCCCATACCTGATCAGAGTCGTGCATCTGTGGCGATGACTAATTCATATGGTTCAGAGATGACCTGAGGAAAACGGCGCCCGTGAAAGGTCAGAGAGCAGAGGTCAGACTCATCTCACCAGATGATAGCAACTTTCAGATGTAATGAATGTCAAACTGCTACAGTTCAAAAGGGCAAAGGGTCAATATGATATTTATAGAGCGGACTCTAAACGAGTAAAAGAGAGTTTGAAGATGAAATAAGTAGCGGAGCAGACCCTTGATCAACATCTAGGTGGTTTTCTTGGCAAAGAGGACAGAACATCAGCGTCACCACCAGATGCTGGGGAGAACAGTGACCATCTCATTTTATTTTGTTTTTCACATCAACAGAAATAATCAATTGAAACGATGAATTCGGGTCTGTTGCTCCCTTCTGTGCAGGTCCAAGTTCCAGTTTCCATGTTTCCAGCAGTTAAAAACCTTTAATGTTCCTCATTATGAAGCTGATGTAGTGTCGTACTTGTATCTACCTTTCTCTGTAATTGATGTGGAACATTTCCACAGGGACAATTACCTTCTGTTGTGAAAATGGTTTTGGCAATAAAACCTGGATTCTAGAAATTGTTTTATCATTTGCATATGTTGTTTTTTTGGGTGACAGCCCAGGTTTGTGAAAACACACGAAAATGTGATCCAAGTTGAGATTGATCGAGGAATTGTTGTCAGACGAATGAGCAGCTCTGCGGATGTTCTGTTTTATTTATTATATTAACCAGAGATTTTCTTTTCTAGACTCGTCAAAAGTCTAAATTAAACCCTCATCCCTGCGTTCTGTTTGCCATTGTCCCATCAAATCCTATCAGGTGACGTTTGGTTCTGTTTTATTGCCTCTGTGACAGTGGACTAAACCACGCAGGAGGACATTACATTCCAGGGTTGGAACATAAGCTCTTGTGACAAACAGAAACAAGTCTGACCCTTGAATAACAGTAGCAGCCAGGTTTGTTGAGGCTGTTGTTACCAGATGGGAAACTAGCAGAGCGAACTGAGACGACAGTTGCGACTCGGTTCAACCTCGTCCCCCAGAGTGCCTCTGTCCAAGATGAGACCCACCCACCCACACAGCCTGCCTCCACGTCCGAGCCGCGAGTTGTCGTACTCTTCTGACAGAAACATTCTTAAGAAGAGCACGACTGCTCTCCTTGGTAACGCAGGAGACGATGAGCAGCTGGTGACACGTGAACATCTCCAGACACAAAGACCTAGCTAGCTTCGCATGTTTCTGATACTGTCAAGTCTTGCGACGTCTGCGTGAGCTGCTTCACGCTGAAACAAACAAATGTATTTTTGATGGAAATGTTGAGTCGTGTCAACGTCATCAAGCTGTATGACGTTCATGACCGCCGTCCATACTGACGGCTTCGTTTACGTCGTCATTTAAGTCCAACAGCCTCTGTCACAGCCTCAACTCACTCATTTAGACTCTAATTGGCGTCGAAGAAAACAAAACATTCAACTTCCCGTGCTCTCCAGCGAACACAAATGTAGCGCCTCATTTGTGTGCAGCCGCAGTGTTTTCCAACAACCCCCCCCCCAAAAAAGAAATAGAAAGAAAGAAATGTGATGCGTTGAGTAAATAAATCAGGTCTGTCTTCTTTTATATTTGTTGCGTTTGCTCCGTCTTCTTCTTCACACAATCTGTCTTTCTCTCTCTCTCCCGCCCTCCACTTTCCCTGCTTGCAGATGCATTAAAGTAAATAGGTAATTAATCCGTGCCTCGGGGGCCAACAGCGGCACATACCAGCCCTGCGGCTTGCCCACAGGCGCAGAGGCAAGACCGTAGCGAGGAGTGCACTGTAACTCATCAGACGCTTTGCAAACCCACCTGCACACCACCTGCGCTCTCAGTCCAAATTATCATCTCAATTATCTCTGCCTTTATCACTTAACTTCTGTGGGATCCACTTTGTTTTTTTGGGGGGAAAAGTATCCTGAATAATTTTTGAGAATTACAAAGGAGCAAATATCCCACTCACCTGCAGCGATGGAGGCCAGACGGACGTAATCGGAGCCCCTCTCCTCGGGTTCGTACGGGTAACTCTCCACCAGGTTGAGTCCTGCCGGCACAGTTCAGACCGATCCAGTTTTATACAACTCAACATCACAATTACCGTGTAATGTCATGATATTGATAGAAACCTTAATTGATTGGACAATGAATGTTCAACAGGCGACATGTTTCTAGGGATCACAAGGGATTCCGTGTTCACATGCACACATACATGTGAACACAAAGGTCTATTATCTGTTATCTTTACTCGTTCACCACAAATGGAAGCTTGAATGTAGCCAGTGACAATGACTGTGGCTGGAAACATGGAACCAGAGACTCAGTCAAACTAGTTCTGACGCTCGTTTCATCCTGGGCGTCATTGTTTGTCTCTCTAATCCCAGTAACATCCCGCCTGCTCTCGCCCACCTCTCAGGATCACGGATCCCGTTCTGTCACTGTCTTACCGTGCAGCACAGACTGGTGCAGACTCCAGTAGATGCTCAGGCAGTTCTTCTCTTTCTTCATGCCTCGTTTACATTGGCACCCGTGCAGCGGGGTGGACAGCAGCGCCGTCATGGCGTTCTCACACTGGTTTCGCGCCCCCGGCCCCAGCTTCACACTGCCGTCCCCTGCCACACACTGCCTGAGGGTGCGCAGACGCGGGCTGCAGGTGTCGTCGCTGGAGCAGGTGTCTCCAGCACGTAGGCAGTCCCTCCCGCCCATAGAGAGCGCCATACGTGGAACTCCTGCAGCACAAACACAAAGGAAAGCACAGGTGAGCGGCGTGCTGGGATCGCAGAGAAACACAAACGTCCTTTGACCAAAGGGTCGTTGTTTTCATGCAGGTGGTCCGGTTATCCCCAGCTGACCAATCAAACCACATAAAAGAATTATTTGTTCACGGTCATGATCAGTAAATAAACCAGAAAATATGTGCTGACAGCTGGCATTTTGCCTTTCTTTTTTTTCTTTTTTTTTTTTACAATGGGGATGGATCAGTTCTCCACAAAACAAATTGTTGCTTATTTAGAAACGAACCACGCAGGTTGATTTACATGTACCCTTTATTAACACTCACAGGGTTCAAAACAGCATGATGCCTGAAGACCACCGCCTGGTGGCTGGTTGCCATGGTGATCATACATTTAAAAACGCATTCAGGTTATTTTAGATAGTTCTTGCTCGATCTGATGTATGCTGAAGTGCTGTTTCCTGATTTGTCTGATTAAGTGTTACAATTTATGGACTTTTATTTTAAGGAATTGAAGGCACCAAAGTAAAGAGGACCGAAACAGGAACTTTCATCACTGCAATTGTTTTTCAGTCCTAGAAATGCAGTGACCCAAAGGCTGATAATTGATTAGGTTGTGGCAGCGATACACTGATGAGAACTGCACACACTGCACACAGGTAAATACAACATGCTCTAAGAGGTATGGATGCTGGAAAACTGTGCTGCCTGAGACCTCCACGTATGTCAGACCTGGAAATGATCTATTTTATTATAAAGACACATTGACACAAAGCTGTTCAGCGGCAGAGCGCCATCCACAAGCACTCGGACTTGGTCAGCGGTGCCTTTCACTAAATATATTCAATCATTTAATTTTACATAAAGCCCCAAACCCAGAGGGGGGAGGGGGGTTATGTTATTCATGAATTCATAGAGTTGTCACAGAGTGTTTGTGACAGCACCAACTGGCTGGGAGACGCATGCCACCGATGCAATGTGACATGTTCAGAATTACACGGAAGTGTTTCAACCCTGTCAAAACAAAGTGTTACATATTTCTTACACACTGGTCCGGGAGGGACTGGGCGTGTGTGTGTGTGTGTGTGTGTTTAGTGTTGTTCCACATGGCAGTATTACACCAATCACATGCAAACTTCATTCCCTTGATGACACTAAATACATATATTATTCTAAACTGCGTGCGAGCTCCTTCACTCACAGTTTATAACAATTTAATTCATGTTTCTATTTCGAGATGTCCTACAATTGATGGTTAATTTAATACTACATTTCTAACTTTGAGACGCTTATATTCAACTACATAACCCAAACGCTGTGCAGCAAAAAAAAACGTGATCAAACCCACTGAACCTTCTTTTTATTTTGATGTCTTCAGTTTCCCGAGATGGCACATATGTCATGCTGAAATTTGGGGCATTGGTGCATAAGATAGCTCAATGCTATGGTGCTTCCATTAAGAGAATCCAGCAAGTACCCAGAGAGTCCTGGCTACAAACATTTCAGTCAGTCTGATCATCACTTTTAGTTGAAGTACAGAAGATGGTTTTCAGGTTTTAATGCTCTAAAAGAAGGAAAGAGCTTCATTTTCGGCGGTTATGTAAACTGATTGCTCTCTTAGTCCAATCTAAGTATGCAAAGTGGAAGACATTACTTCAAGCTGTTTGATGGATTCCCCAAAGTCATGTCCAAGTGCTTTTCTACTACCTCAGGTGGGTTAATTCAGCAATTAGATCGTAATCTGATGATTTGCAGTCAAAGCAATTTCCCAATGAAGTCAGAAGCTCCCTCTGTTCTGGCTGCACTCTGTCTGCACTCTGCCCCGAGAAATGAACGAGCACGAATGAGTCTGTAAAGGCCACAACGTCCCATCTTGGGGTCAGCTGGGATTGTGGTGGAGAAAAAGAGTTGCTGAGCTGGAACCGTCCCAAACTCTCGCAGCAGGGAACTCATCTGGCAGCCAGCTGTCTAGACAGAATGCGTCTTGAAGAGTGAAGAGCTCATCACTGCTGATGTTTTCACCTATCGCATGTTGTGTGTTGATGTGTTACTTTTCATGAAAGCGGCTCTTGCCAAGTGACAGTCGCCTCTGGCGATGATAGGCAGGCATCGGCAGACAGTACTGCACTACTTGTAGCATTTTTGAAGGGGGGAAAAAATGATGGTTGACCAAACTGGGATGACTGTATGCACTATTTGTCCTCCTGCTTTCTTTTTCTCCTGATTGTTTTTTTTTCGGCATCTCTAAAAAATAAAATCTGACTTGACTTGACTGCGACATATGTGGTGGCTGCGACATCTATTTCTGGCTGCTGCAGCAGGTAAACGGCAGCCGCCACAAAGAGCCGCAGCAGCTGTTGCAGGTCAGTGGTGACTCGAGTTCTGTCTCCATCTGAACTCACAGCAGAACACTGACAGAGTGGAATTTAAAGACTTTGCTGCTCTGCTTTTGTACATTCTTCCATCAAACTCCATTTCTTTACTTTTGTCCATTTTACAGTCCAGATGTTTGAGCAGTTTAATGGTAAGGAAAAAAAAATCTCCAAGTGCCCCATTATATCATCAAAATGAAGACTAATGAAGAATAATGTCAGCATTATTTTAAGGTAAAACTGTCTAATTATGCTGCTTAGGGCCAAGTGAGAGTGGATGAAAAAACTGCAGGTTGAGATTGAGCTGTTCACTTCTGAAATCAGCAGCACTCGAACATTTCCTCAAATCACTTTGAAAAAACGAGCCATGATACTTCACTCACTCTTGAAAGGCCGATTTACGTGACGTGCATCATATTATCTAACTGATGTAGAGGATGTTTTCTCTAAGCTTGAGAACCATTGCGTCTGCCTCAGTGCCAGTCGGTGGAGGTGGAGGTGGGTGAGATGTGGGTGGTTAGGGTGGGTGCTCTGATAAGGACGCAGCGGGAAACCTTCAAGGGAGATTTGGATTCTCCCAGTTTCAAGGCAAAAGCAAAAGCCCCTGGTGAACAGTGGCATCACAAATCATATTAAACTGCGGCTAATCCGACGTGGAGAGAGGTAGGGTTTGATATTTGTGCCGTCGTGCAGATGGTGAGAGATAGCGGTTTGCCTGGAGATGAAGCCGCAGCACAGACGCAGTTCAAAGAACGACAGTTGAAACCAATTAAGAGGAATTAGCTGCCGTATGATTCAAATCGGTTCCACCTTATACGCCTCCCTGTTTATCCCGGTGAGGTAAATAATGAGTCTGGCCTGTTTCTATTTGTTTCCCTCTGACTTCCTGTCTGCTCATGTCATCCTGACTCATCGCCCTGCTTGTCTGCTCGCTGATCCTTCAACTCACACTCGCCTGTTAGAGTAGTTCAAGGGGTCAAAAATCAAAGGAACATTCATACGTTCAAGTAGAGGGCAAATGCCACACAGATGTCTTCTTTTGGTTGTTTTTATACATAAATGATGATATAAGAGGTCCCGTCTTTTCAAGTGGCTCCTCACGTCTCCCAGAGTCCCACCTCAATACAAAGCTCCTCTACAGCCACTTGTGAGGGAAGGTTCTTTATGAAAGCCACTTAAGCATTTTGTATTATCATATCAAAGCTGGAAAATACAGATGGGTCATCTCCAACATCTCTGTGGATCTCAGTTGGACAACATACTTTTATGAGCTGGGCAAAATACACCTGAGCCAGAAATGGACCACGTGTAAAGTACGATGCTGTGGCCCAGATCTGCCAACGAGCAGTGATCCATCACTATGTGCGGCAGATGAGAGTGCTGAGTTTGTGATCTGGGCCACAGCAAGTTTGAGGTACATTCAAAGAAATGAAAAATACTTAATTCTCATTTGTAGGAGGAGCTGCATGTATTTACACTTCGGGGGAGGCAGGTTCAGGCCTAAGACAAGATTGTGGCTCCTAATGAAGTTCATGCTTATAACTGACATTGACATCAATAATAGATTAGGTCAGGTCAGGTTACTGGGTGGGTCATCCATCCTAAAAACCTTAGCGACAGAACACACTGATGCAACAAAAACTCTTAAGAAGGACACACATAAACTGCCACAAGATTAAAAAATAACAGGAAAGGGCAATAAATAAATAATTGGATGAAAGCTTCTGTGAGTAGTGTCGCTAAGGATGGTGGACGTAAAAGCTGTGATCTGTAAACTAGAATAAACTCAACAAATCCACAAGAAAGTCCTTCTAAATACCACATTCCACCGAGTTAACGATATTGACTGAACTGAGCTTAGAAAAAGATGGATTTTTTTGTGTCTGCATTTCAATTCTTGCTTTTAAATGTTGAATATTTCTGACCTGTTGACCAGGAATAAAAGAATTATTAGTTGTTGTGCGTCTGACTGACTCGCTCTTTGAAGTATCAGGAGTCCTATCAGAGATAACATGCTGTTGGATTGTTTGATAAATCTCTGACAACACTGCCAAGGGACGGAGCATTTGTCACTGTAGATGTTTCCTTATTAGCTAACTGTGTCTCCGTGCACTCCTCTAAAGTGACTCAGTGGGTCTGCAGGGAGTTCATCTTTTCTATTCTTTTCTTTCTTTTTTTTACAGCTATTTATAATGTCGTTGTTCCTCCCCAGCAGACCGGCTTGCACACGCGTGCACACACACACGCACGCACGCAC
>JBBMJM010153644.1:0-10514 GCA_037832705.1 Centriscus cristatus
CACACACACACACACACACACACACACACACACACACACACACACACACACACACACACACACACACAGTGTGTTTGTGTGTATGTGCCATTTTAACATCCATTCACAAACCCATTAACTCCCTTCCTCATCCTTCCTACGTACCATATATCCTAATATCCTGGGGGTTGATGCAGAGGACTCCAGCCTTAAAAAGCACCCAGTTCAATAACCTCCAGGAGGCATTTACTGGATTTTGGAGGATGTGTTGGGGACGGAGAGGGGTGGATTTAAATAAACTACAGTGAAATAATTGGAAATCTGTCTTCCTGCCAGCAGGGCAAATTTAAGATGAATTGCTTGTCCAATGACAATGTCTTGTTTATTTGGAACAAAAGATTCAACAAATTAGGACAATAATACAATTTAAATTAGAGTTTTCAGGAATAAGACTAAAAGAATAGGTGTTGACACTGATTATTTTGATCTCACTCACTCATGTTGGCAGTGTTTAGGGGGTTACAAGTTTGAGGTGTGTTTCCTGTGTGGGAGTGGGTGATGAGAAGCAACAATAATGGCATTAGTAAAGGAACTCTGTTACAATTTTGTGCTTTTATCCCAAACACGTTAGATAAATGTCCTACTATTCACCTGAAGTGAAAAATATTATTTTCACCCTTTTGATTTTTAAAGATAAATAGTTATGTTTGACACCAACATGGCAGCTGTGACACACCACTACGAGAAGCGTGTGTCCCACCGGAAACTGAGTAATTTTACTAGAACGCTGATCTCTATTTTCCCAGTTTCACACAGTAATCATCAGCCTCCCCCTCTCTTCCTTTCCCCTACATCTCAATTAAATTCTTGTTTCTCCCTGGTGATCAATGGGGTCCAATCTGTGGGCAGAGCCGCTGACCACATACTGTGACACCAGCCAATGAGCAACACTATGACGAATGGAGCCTTTAAACTGTATCTGTTCACACCAGCTCAAGAAGGAAAATAGATCCATGTATACGTCCCTTGGCCCTTATAGTGCAACCCATTACTCTGTATATGCAGTCAGTGCAGTGCATTTATCTTCAACTCACAATCACTATTGCATGCACACACACACAACTGTCGGATAAGCAGCATTACTGACCTTCCATTGCATACTTCATATCAAGGGCAAAGAGGGTCCACGTCATCTCAGCGCTGATCTTACCCACATTCAGCTCCTGTGGAAACCTGGTGGAATTGAAATGGATTCACTCAGACTCATTTCTGCATAACAACATCCCTGATGGCTTTGGCCTGAATTTCTAACAAATGACTTAACAGATGTGCGAGGAGACATGCTCGGTGAATCTCGTAATCTCCTATCATTTCCAAATTTGGCATAAAATGGGCGGAATGGGGCCGTAGCGGGGGGTGGGGGGTTGGGTGGGTGGGGTATGAGATGGTACGTTCAAGACAGACAGAGCAGAAGGAGGCAGCCAATTTGGCAAGTAATGTGCTTTTTTGAATAGCTTACAGATTTGTAGTCAATACTCTAATTTGAGATGTCGATGGACTAATTATTCATATCATCAGATAGTGATGGGAGGGAGGACATTTATAAATGAAGAGGCCCTGGCCAGAGAAAGGTCAATGCATTCGGGAATGTTTGAACTGAGCACTGTCTTGTTTGTGTCGACAAACACATTTGTCTGACTACTTCTGCTTAAGCAGTAATCATCTGCAAACCTGGGACACTCCTGCAGCGCTCACATCCTTTATGGAGCAAAATAATGAACACGTCTGCAGAAAGCCCACAAGGCACAAACAAATAACACAAGAAAACAAGCAAATGGAAAATCCCCAACACAATCGTTTCCTCTTTCATCGATATGTCGGTGAGAATCGGTCTCTCTCCTGAGTATCCACATTGTGCATAAACTACATGAGATTCTTCATGGAGCTGCAGCTGCGCATGCCCCTAGGTGGGTTCCAATCTTTGTCGTGAACAAGGATCTACACCTTACATCAGCCTGATGAATATTTTTGGAAATAATCTCTAGCCTCTTTTCCTTCCCACATTTGTTTAAACCAATTGTGGCGTACAAAAAAAGTCATTGTTTGCCTTGATAATTTTCATGTAAACACTATCAGCTCAGAGCAACAGAGCAACATTTGCTTCCTTCTGGCAGCAGCTCTGAAAAAAAACAACAACATGAATTCAGTGTGCACCAGAGTGCACCGCCACTCTGGAACTTGACCAGGGTACAGGAAATATGCATTAATATTGCAAATCTATCATTAGACAGTGGAGGAGAAATAATAATAATAATAAAAAGCTCAGGGCATAAACAGTCATAATAAGCATCGTAAATCAGCGAGAAAAGGAAATAAATAAATAAAATGGATGAGAGGATGTGTAATGTGTATAAGTGGGGCAGCAAGAGCTATGCTTCATCTAGCCTGATCTTATTTTGTCTGAGGCAAGCGCCAATTTATTTTCATCAGGTTGTGTAATTCGTTTGATTGGATGAACCGAAAGAGCACAAATGCCTTGCACCTCCCTCAACATCGTCATCGCCATCTGTTTTATAATTCAGCATCTCTGTGTTGACAACAAAGCAATTTCACATCTGTCAGACATTAAAATCAGAACATCTAAACTAAATTTAAACATAACATTTTTTTTTACCATCATTGTACAAATATGCGACAATCCTGTTATCTGTCCCGATCAAATTAAACAAACAATAATTAGTGGGTAAAAAGTCATTTCACAGTCTGTACTGAAGCATACTTTACTTTTAGTGTACTAGTATAGAATCTGTTTTACACCTGTACTGAGCGCAAAGGTACATTTGAGAAGTACATACTGGTTGATGACAGGCGTGAAAGCTGTTCGGTCTTCATCAATAACAGACACCATGAGTGTGATGAGCTTGGGCCAGAAGTCCAGGTTCTTTATGCACGGACCCTGTTCCTCCCGAGGAAGGTCTTGCTTCCGGCTCTGCAGAGAACAAAATTAGGAGATTATTGGTCGATGCTGAGTGAAGCAAAAATATAAGTAGTGAAACGCAACATAGAGATTTGCTACAAGTATCTCAAATCAAATCAACTTCTGTCCAAGGTGAATGTTATTGAAAAAAGACCACTCAGTGACGCTATTCAGCCAAATGAGTACAACCAGACTGAGATTCTTGTCCCGTGGTCGACCATTAGGAAGCGCCACCGAAACAAGCGTCATACTGAAGCAAAATCAGTACGTGAGTATCACACACAGACATGAATAAAGTCAGACAAACAGCTTAATGCACGTAATATAATTTATAGCCGGCACTCCCAGGAGCACAGCCTCCACATTCTCCCATTTAGCGATGTAAAATGTACATGACTTAAGATAAATGGGAAATTGTGTTAAATAAACACAACGTCAGATCAGTTCGTGAATAATTAAAATTGAATTATCCAGCAACCTTCAGCATATTGAATCTGGTGCAACACACAAAGGAACCTTTGTAGGAGGAGTCTGGGAAACGGGAACATAACACCGGGCCTTTTATCCTGAAACAATCCCTCAAATGTAATCTACTGCAATCATAATCACCTTGTGTCCATGATGCTGATATTCATTTCTAATATCGGGTTATTCAAGAAGTGTGGTTGCATGTCTTGCAGTGATGCAGCTGGAGGAGAATTCAATCTCAGAGGAACAAGAGACACAGATGAGGCTTACAGCTGATTTCGTGACAGTTGATCGCGTTAACCTGGGGTTACCCGACTTTAATCATTTGGGTTTGACGCCACACAAAACTTATGTCTGTCTTCTTGTCTGCCACAGTAATGAAAAGAGATTACTTCTCATTCCATTACGGTTCCAATCCCCGCCATTTGAATCTGTATTTTGTACTGTTTTCTTCACTGCGCTATGTAGCATGCATGACAAGGGAGACGACTGAACACGCCACAGTTTCCCTGTGAGTAAAGAATCAACAGAATGTTCTATTGGAGACTGAACTTTGATTTTGTTGCAAAGGCATCGAGACTTAAGACAGATTTGCCTTATTTGTAAGGAGATTACAGATTTCAGCAACATTTTAAGTTGACAAAAAAAAAAAGACATTCTGGCTCCTGATTGACGGCTGAAACAGCAAACACACAACGCAGCTGCGTCTGAGGGGAAGGGCCCATCCAGTTGAGATGCCACTTCATGCAGAATCATACATTTTTGTTAAATTGGTGAGATGAATAATGAAGTGATTGTCTCAGCAGGAGGGAAGTCAGCTATGCAAAATCTCCCCATGCACGTGTGTGTGTGTGTGAGATGCACAAATGTATGACAATATGAAGGACACTGAAGGTTGTGTCATCATGGATAAATTAGATGCAGTATGCAGCCAGTTAAAACATAAGGCAGAGTCCCTTTGCTCATTTGTATTCTCCTCAAGTCGCCATAACCACATTGTTAGAAGTGATTAGGGAGCCCGCTGCCGTTTTACAGGCAACAACACACCCATGGGTTTCACTCTCAGTTGTACCAGGCAGCTAGTAATGTACAGAGCCGAGCGCGCCTTGTACTTCCACTGCATCTAGTATGGTGCTGGTGGTGGTCGAGGGAGGATTAATTGCCCTCCATAACACCACACAGGCTCAGCATGCTGGATGAGCCGACCTGCCTGATCAACTCTCACACGAGATTCTCAAGAGAATATTTAGATGTTTTCCAAACTCAGATACAGTATATCATGTACACAGGATGGCCCCTCTATGCCAATTTAATCAAAATCGCAAAAGTCCGCAAAGGTTTGTTTGTCCCAGCAGAGATCTGAACATTTGTTTCTTCATTTTCAGTTTTATTTGTTATTTTATTGAACAATGCAGTCTTTATCATGCTTGAATTTAAATACTCAGAGAGAGCTGAAACTAGCATCTTAACTCTTTGCATATTTTTTGATTTTAGGTGCATTATTAATTAGTGAACCTCTCCAGAAATGTGCAGCATGTCGACTCACAGGGGGAAACACAACTGTTTCACTGCATCTCGTGAATTTCCCAGCTCTCACTGATTTCTTTGTGTTTGCCGAGAATATTCAAGTAACATAGTTTACGTTTTAACCGCTCGGTTCCTATCGGTGACTTTTTGCTGATGTAAGCTTTGTGATTCATGAATATGAATTGTTTCCTTCGCAACAAGTCGGACATTCTTTGCTAAGTGGCTCTTCTAACCATCCCTAGCACGGCCAATTCCTTCACAGAAGATCAGCCTCAAGAAAATGATGGTTCTATTTCTTTTCCCTGCCCTTTTCAGTGGTTCCTCTGCCCTCTTTCACTTTGCTTTTCATCTCGCCTTCTCAGATCCTCCCTTTTACTGCCAAGGTTTAAGAAACTGTTAAGCTCGACCCCCCTGCTCCTCCCCTCAACCAGTCGTCTCATACCAAGTCGGAAGCTTTGTTGTTCCGTTATGCAAGCCGTCTCCTCATGACGAGGAGATTTCACCGCCTGCCTGGCCACCACGTCAGCTCTCGTGTCGCCGCACTCAGTCACTGTTAGCAAGTGGTGAATTGGGGTCAGAAATGTGTTCTATCTGCTAAGCGACCGGCTACCGAGTGTATGTGAACAGAATCGTTTATAGTCACAGTGAGGTCTGCTGTGGGGGAAAAGCTGATGTCTTTGTCCTCTGAGGAGATATTGATGGAGAGGATGTCTACAGTGAAACTGCGGCGGACGAAGATGTAATTAGTGTTGCTTTGGTTTGGTAATTGCTTACAGGCCCCCCCAGGCTGTGTCCACATAGGATGTGTGATAATTCCTCTTTTTTTCTCTTTTTCCTGAGAAGTAAACTGAAATAATCAAACAGAGTTGAAAAATTATTTATTCAGGAGTGGCCAAAGTGTAGGATAATGAATATGCAGAAGCTTGTCAAGCGGAAAGCAAAGACAGGGTGAGTGTGTCTTTCTGGAATGTGTAGTTAAATCGTGTGTATTGTCTGATAATGAGAGTGTCCTTCTAGACAGAAGCCAGATACTATATTTATGATTTAAAAAAAAAATAATAAAAAAGACAGCATTATTCATTTTTATTAGCGCTTCCTGTGCATAGTGTTCCTTCATTTTGTGTATCATGCTGAAAGGTTTTGCAAAGTTTGCAGTTTGTTCGGGATATGTGGGACACAATATATAATGTACTGATTTCTGGACATGCCTTGAGGAATTTCCCCTCCAGGAAGGTGCAGTTGTGAAGGAGGGTACGCGATGAATTCCGGGTAATGTGATAGGACCGGGTATTTGTCATTATTATCCAGAAAATGACAGTGGGCAGCTGTCCCACAATTTTGTCCCACACTTTACAGAGTCATTAGCTTGTCTGTTTGTATGTGCCTGACAATTATCTGTTTATTTTAACAGACAAGTCAGATCTTTAGAGTATGAAACAAGATGTCAGAGATCCTCCAACAGCCTGCGGTTGTCAGGTATGGCTGTAGCCCGCTGGGGGAGCAGCATTAATGCCTCAGGATAAATATACTCATTCAAAAACTGGAGCTACTATTGGTCATAACCTGGAGGCGTGAGAGGCAGAAAGGAACACGAGGTCAAGGACCCAACTGCGCTCCATCAATCCCCTTCCATTAAAACCACAGACACAGAAGACTCATTCAGCTCCGCTGTCACAAAGAACATTATCAGACATCATAGTCAGCTTTCTGCTCTTAACCTGAGTAACCTCTGACCTCTGGCGAACACACATCGCCCTGCTATCATTTCATTTTTTCCTCTTGTCATGTGTATAGCGTGTGACTATCCTAATTCAACTGTAGCTACGCCACGCAGATTTATTCAGTAAGTCGCATTTCAGCTGTAGTCTTACAGGTACTACACACATCTAGCAAACTCACAATGTAAGATTTGATTTAAAAAGACACTTTGATCATGTGTAAGCATGCAGAACAAGAACAGAAACAACACAGGAGCTCTACAAAAGAAGACAAAGAAGGGCAGGCTACACATTGCTTGCACACTTGTAGATTGGTTGCACAGGTTGCATAAATGAAGTGTGAAGTTGATTCATATGACGGCGGCCAATCAACGTGACTGAACGTCAAACCGTGTATGACTTTCCTCCTCTTCACTTGGTAGCTTGCCCTACTAGTTTAGTTCAGGCTGCCTTAACCTTTCACCACTCAGCTGGCTGTGGTCTGAGCAAATCACTGGTGAAAATCAATGTCAGCCATGGCTCTGAAATCACCTATCGGCTGTTGTGCTGCTTTAATATCAATGGTTCACTGTTAAATGCTAAATTCATGACTGTGGACAGCTAATTAGAAGTCACATTTCTCTGTGTTCCACCTTTCTATCCCCACAGGTTTCCCCATGGATCTCACATCTGCTGATCTGCTCCACTCTTCATCTTTTGGCACAAACTGTCACTTACACTACTGCTCATTCAGTTCATTTGTATTCTGACAAAACAGGGTATGATTGCACTGCTGCTGAGGGAGTCAAGATGCGCAAAAAGAATAGGGGATGTAAACGCTGGCAGGGATTCTGGTGCCTGTCAAAAGAATTGCAAGGTGTTTACCTGGTCGAGGAGTTGGTTGTATAGTTCATGACAGTTATCAAAAATGTATTTGTATGTGGAGTCCAGACACGCCTTCACACAATCCTTCACCACCATACTGGCTCTCGGAGGACTCTGGAGCTCTTGTACCTGCACATACACAAACGAAAACACTTTCAGACACAGTTGTTTTAAAATAAATTCAAAAAACGACAATTAGACAGACTATCCACAAACTGACCATTGTTTTAATTTTGAGCCATAATTGGTAGTTCCGCGAGAGCAAGAGACTGGATATACCTTCCATTTCCAGTGAGTGGGGGCGTGTCATGAAGGTGTCAGGTGTAGAGCTCCACCTTGTTCATCCCTCCTTGCTAACATGTCCACCTCTGGAGATGTGATTGTTTTAATTCAACCCCAACACCATATGAGATGTTCTCACAACTGACACTTCTCCATTGAGATTTTAGTCTGGCATCTTAACTACGGGTCCAGCATGTGACTAGAAAACTCATATTGTGACTCTTATGTGACATTAAGGTGACATGGCATTAGCCTCCGGTTTAATATATTGTTGCATTTCTATGTAATTGTTGCCTTCTAACACAAAAGGACACATAAAGGTTTCATGGATCAATGTACTACAATATGTAAATTTTGGGCCAATCGTCAGTGGATTGAGTTCACAAACGTAAGTCAAAACATGACCTAAATTATGAGACTACGATACACCTCCCTGTGGGAAAAGCACCAGCACCACTTACATTAAATATATACAGGACAGTGGATCCTAAATGACATGCAGCCAGACTGGCACTGAAGTGTATGTGCATTCTATAGAACACGGTATGCGCCTGTGAGTAAGCAGCGTCACTTATACACAGTAAAGCTCGGGCATGACACAGAGTGAAAGCTTTGGTAAACTAAAGTGACAGTTTTCATTCCTTTGCTCACAGCTGCCATCTTAGCTACGCCTCAGTGCTCCAGCGCCGCACCCACACAACCATCAAAGGAGATGCTGAATGGAGCCGAGCTTTTCATAAGGCGGAAGGCACACTGTCGGGAGAGGGGAAGAGGCAGGAACAAAACAGTGCTGGATGCATTTTAAAAATAGAGGCTTACTGTAATATGGAGGCCTAGATGTATTAGCGCCTGCAGTCATGAATTTGTAAAAACCATAAATCACATGCGTTTGAATGGTCGGTGGTGTTGAGGGAGAGCAGGTTTCAGAAATTATGAGACTGAATTGATTTTGTCGGGAGTGAAATGTGTCCCAAGATCAATCCAAATTTATGTTTACAATCGAATGTTGATATTTTATGGCCGTGACCATGATCGAAGCCATTTTAGTCACCCTGTCACGGACGCAGCACCTATGCGATAAAAGGGTATATGTGACAAAACACATCTTAGCGAATGAGGAAAGCTGAATTATTGTTGTTCTCCATCACCATTTATTACAACGGTTATGTTTCTTTCAATTTCCCTTATGTTAAGTGTCACACACTTAACCAATGACGTGTATGCAGACCCTGACACAAACACAATGCTCATTCCGATTACCTTCATCCTGAAGAAGGTGATGCTCGTCAGCAGGTCAACGGTAGACTTCAGATCCTGGAGACGCTCAGGGTTTCCTGCAGGGAAGTTATCCTGGCGATAGCAAGGACCCAACGAAGGAGAGATGTAGCAGAATGTCTTGTTAAAAGCAGCCCTCGAACAATGTGACAACACCCCCCACACCCCTCCCAACACATCACATCACTTAGACCCAAACATTGAAACTGACTGTAGATCAGTGGCCAGCAATCATAATGAAATGACTGTCTGTCTAATCGTTTGTGGACATGTGGGATGTCTCTCTTGATGAAAACCTCTATTTCAGGGCCATGAAGTCATCAGGCGGTGCAGAGCAGCGTGACAGGGAGCAGACAAAGCCCTGACAGGTCTGAGGAGAGGCATCATTTCCCCATGCATTATTCTCCTCCTATCTTTCTGCTCTAATAAAATTTTTACTTTTTTTGCCCCCTCACTCCTTCCACCTTGTCAATAAATGGACAAAAAGTCAGATATTCACTGCAGCCGGCAGGCATGACAGGACAAGCTCATTATCGGTTGATAATCCATGACGACCTGATTTAAAAGACGTACAACGGACAACTGATCTGTTCATTTAACACAAACCAGAGACGAAGAAAACTGATTCACCGAGTGAAATGTAATCCCCAGTAAATATAAACCAAGCACGCTCTGAGCGAACAAGCTTGACACACATTCGGCAGAAGCAAGTGTGAACCAGTTGTAGTACATTAGCTGCCGTTTTGCCTCAGAAATAATGCGGTTTGCATCAGTGACTTTAATGTGAACAATACAGTTGTTGGGGCATTTCATCACTTGTTTCTCGAGCATCTCATCCACTCACAAGCACAAATATCAGTCCATCATTTCCAGGGACACACCATGATTTCATCACTTCATCAGTCACGACCCTTTCTCTGGTGACACCGAAATTTCTCTTGCTATAACCTCTCTTGCTATAAGTGCAGCCTTCAGGCACATGTGAAATCACCAGGCCCTCGGCGGAATGCGGAACCTATATCTTTAATCTCAACCTTGAACGCTGTCATCTGCGCATCGGTACATGCTGAACAGTCAACATGACACCACCGTAAACAAACAAGGCCCAGCGGCGACTGATACAAACATACAGGATGTTCTTTTGTGACCGTATGAGATGCAGCAGGTTGTCGGTCAGCTACATTTCAAAGAACCACTGAGTGGAGAGTCGAGCATTTTATTGTTGAGGAATAAAAACCGGTTACAGATCCGGCAATGGCATTTTTCTTGAAAGTGAGCATTTTATTCAATCCACAATGACTCCTGCATTCCTAGAGAATGTCAAAAACTAATCTTTGCTTTGTTTTTGTTTCCAGAGAGGTAATAGAAAAAAAAAAAAATTCAACGTTATTGTCATAAAACAAAACCAACGGATAAAAACATTT
>JBBMJM010153655.1:0-10513 GCA_037832705.1 Centriscus cristatus
AGATGATGATGATGGTTAACTGCTTGTTGTAAAAGACACATAGGTTACAATTGTCCTGTTGCTGGTTTTTGACACCAGTCATTTTTTAAAATTCTATTCAGTGAAACAACTTTGTGATTAATACATAAGCTTGAATATTTGTAAGATGACCTCCTCTGTCAGCATGATTGCATGATTTGCACATTGGTGTTAATACAATTCAGGATGTGGGAAATGCAGTCAGTGGAGCATGTTCAGCTCAGCACAAAAAAAATTCCAGTGGAAGTTTCTATTGTTGCTAAACATTTGAACTGTGGGGCATTTGCAGCCATATTTGTGCAGAAGTGGTTCAAATCCTCACATTGTTATATGGTGTTCAATGGTGTTCAATTTAGTTAGCTACTTTTGTCGTCTACCTAATCCAAATGCAGACTCCTTGCTATGAGCGCAGCTGGCAGCTGCATCAACAGTGATGAAAATAACACAAAAATAGAAAATGAAATAAAAATACACACAAAGAAATTGACATTGAAAAATGAAAAATGAAGATTATTCAGGTGATTTTCTGCCCAGAACCCGGAGAACAACTTCGTTCGGCCCTGCAGGGACGTATTGGTCCCGACAAATCAGAAATGAAAACGTTACACGAACAGTTTCGTGTGTGTTCGGATCGAGGGGGCGGGTGTAATCAGAGTCCATGTGACCGGAGAGCAGAAGCAGGAAGTTTCTTCCCACTTGTTTTCGTTTTCATGGATTATTTCGTGACATGAAAACATGCTGATGGTGTTTGGAGTTTGATAGAAGGATCTTCACTGTGGCGGTAAGTGTCCACAGTTTCTCCGTGTGACGTCAGATTACTGCCGAGGAGGTCTGGCATATTGTCAAAGTAACAGCAGTGTATCTGTAAATTAGATTAGAATTAATACAACATAGTCATCAGATTTGACTTTCTAGACCCGAACCGTTTCGTTGTTTGAAAAAAGGAAGCTTTCTAAAAATTTGTAATTCGTGTTGTTCGATCATCTCAACCTAACTTCCGTCTTCCACCTTCCAGGACCTTAACAGGTTCAAAGGTTTCAACACACAGATATAAATATTGCGTTGGTTTGATAATAAATCGAATCTCAGATGTGCTCTGTGACGCTGCCAGAGGTTTTCTCCTCACAATTAGTCCACGGGTAAAATAAATGTGATCGTTCTGCAGACTGCTGGGGTGAAAGTGATTGGTTGACATGTCACTTCTTCTCACAGAGGAAGTACCGCTGTCTTAGTCACCCATCCCCACAAACGCCCCCATTTTAAATTGATTTCACTCCTCCATGAAGCGGAACTAGAAGATAAGCAAACATTTCGAATTGTGAAGGAGCAGTTTCGTGAAAGTGAAACGAACAGCTGCTGTGTTTGTAGAATCAAATTGAGGATTAAAACAAAATTGATGAGTTGAAGAAAATACATTTTATTACATTCTACAATGACGTGTCTGGCTTTAAACAGGAGTGACGCACCAATTTCTTCATATTGCATCACTGCTAAAAAAAGAAGAAAAGGATGAGAGTCTGAATATTTCCTCTATGAAATTCAGTAGTCACATCAAACCAACTGTGTCACAAGATTTTACCAGGTGCAGAACACTCATAATGCAGAGTCACACCTACCCTGTGGACCCTGCGGATGCTCGCATTCAGACGTGTAACACAGTTGCAGCCTTTTATTGGTCTTTTAAAGGTTTGTGAGCAGGTGTGGTGCCACAGGTCACAGCTCAGTCCCGCTTTAGGAAGAACACAGGACATGTGAAGGTGATTTGGTCTCTGTGTCATGGGTTTACCGGGGCTCAACAGCAAAACCACAGAGAATTCAGACTGGATGGAGAAGGTGAGAACCCTCAGGCACTTCCCGCCGTATGAAAGCATGAACGGACACTCTGGAGACACCTGTCCCACCTGTCGAGGCACCGGGAGAATTCCCAGAGGTTGGTTTTCTTGTGCTCCTATTCACTCATGTCTCAGCATGTTTTAATCACTGACCAACATTTAAATATACATGTACAGTCTGCTCTACTCCCACATCGTAGACGAGGCCCCAACGAGACGTTCATGTGTCCCTCTGTGTCTCTGTGCTGTCAGGCAATGAAGACCAACTGGTCGCCGTGATACCGTGCAACGACAAGAGGCTGAAACCGAGACACACGTAAGAGATATTCAACCAGGAGTTCTAATTCTTTGAGGTGTAATAAGTTGTATTATGTCTTGTGTCGGAATTCCCACTGACTATGTTTACATGTCCAATGTCGCATTGCAGAAAGCTCTACGTGTGCATCTCCATGACCGTGTGTCTCCTCCTCTGCTGCCTGATCCTGTTCTTTGTGTTCCCCCGGAGCGTCACCCTGACGCCTGTGTCCGTGCAGTCAGTCATGGTCCACTTCACCCAAGACACAGTTGAAATAGAGGTCACGGTGAGTCCAGTCACACGCTGACGCTGCGGCCAGATGCGCGTGTGCGCAAATCTGTGCCACCGTCTTGCCATGTCTGCGCATGAAGAACCGGCCACCGAATAAACAGAAGATAAGCGGAGTGGAGGTCTAATGCCTTTAGTGGGCTCATGTCAGTAGTAGAAAACCAGTAGAATTAAATAGAGTGCGTCATCTTAACCCTCCGAAAGTCCCATTGTGAATAATGTTCATTTACATATGTAAATATGTAAGTCGATATAACATTTATTCTCATCTGATGTACATTTTTGATGACGTGACAGATTTACTGTCTCCACATGATGTCGGTTCCCCTGGTTTTTTCGTCCTCTAGAACCAGATGAACCTCACCAACGAGAACTTTGTCACAGTCCAGATTGTCGAGCTGGATGTTCAGGGCCTCGTCACTGACACCGTCGTAGGGAAGACCAAGATACTGAGCATGCCGGCCATCCCGTCCCACACACAGAAGACGGTGAGTCTCGCTCACGACGACTTGCATTAAAACACGCTGTATTTGATCCTACTTGTCTCTTTGCAGTACACGTATCATATTGACCTGCATCTGACTGACGAGGGCTTATTGTAAGTTTGAAAAGTGCTTTCGTTCTCTCAGATTTAGTTTGAGGAGCAAAACAGAACTGGACACTTGGTTTTTTTTTTCTTGTTTTCTTTCAGCAATTACTGCAAGTCAAACTCCATCAAGATTCACACGTTGTTTCTGGAGCTGCAGTAAGTGTCAATCACGTCATTTTTACTCTCTGTTAGGGGGAAGCAGGTCATTCTCATTAAATAAACCTTCAGATAAAGAGATACAACTTGTCCGCAGGTGTACACTTGCACTTAAATATTTCATCCGGAGGTTTTATAGCTGTGACTAAGTAAATATTTCTGTTTGCGTTTTACTTTGGGAATTACTCAACGTTATTGGTGTTTATTCATAGGTACAGTGCGCCAGGAGTGTCTTGTAATTTTATATATGCAGGAGCTGTCTGAATGTGTAAAAAGAAGAATAAATACAAACTTATACACAAAAAGACATAGATTCATAAGTAAACGTTTGTCTTTGTACGTTGTACAGAAATGCAATGTTTTTCTAGTGAACAGTTGTGTTTAACTGTCGTGTGAAGAGTTTTATGTTGTAGTCGTGTATGAACTTTACTAGATCTTTTTTTCTGCTGAAAATGCTGACGTCAGGGATCGAGTGACAGGTAGCATTGTTAGCGCGACCCTTCCCGTCGCACACAAGATCAAACTAGTGATTTGCTGTGAAACATATACTATACTATATAACTATATGAAGAAGCAGCAGCTGGTTCAAACCAT
Organism: Centriscus cristatus; assembly: GCA_037832705.1. NCBI lineage: Eukaryota > Metazoa > Chordata > Actinopteri > Syngnathiformes > Centriscidae > Centriscus > Centriscus cristatus. The sequence continues at coordinate 3,773 of JBBMJM010153655.1, forward strand.
CTCATATCGCTCTTCTTTCTTCCAGAATGACGATGAATATTTCTTATCTCTCACACACGGAGCAGCTGTCTCTGGACACCTATGAGTACATCGACTGTGGTGCCAACTCAACCCTCCCACATCCTGTGCGTTGATTCTGTATGCATAAATGTGTGAATAGTCTGGTTCACACTGCACTTTATCTTAGTTTCTATGTGAAAGACAATTGCTGTCTCAAACTCTCAGTAGCAGCATCGGCAATCTATTGATATGAAATATGAATATGAAATATTTTCTGTTAAGTATGTGGGAATACTTTGCTGGTAAAACATGGAATTTGCACTTACTGTGGCTTTGTACATTAAAGTTTGATTACAAGTTATTTTCTGTGTCTTGTTTTTATCACAGTCAAGAAGATGTACATTTTTAATACATCAAATTTTTACCAAACCTCATGTAAGACCGTAGCATTAGTCAAGGAAGTACACATTCAATTATTTCACACTGCATTTAGACATTCTAATCATTTCATCGTATTGGAATAGTGAGAATTTGATTCCAGTAGCTTAATTAAAGTAGCTTATGTTTTGAAATGACTGATCCAAAATATCAAGAAATACACTCTTTCCATTCTGTAGCTCCATCAGCATCTATCACACCTCCAGTCAAGCACTTGCATTTTATGTCTTTAGCACCTCATACAGTAAAGTGCAGTTCAAAGTGCTGCACTGAGTAACGTGTGCAGACTGAGAACAACAAATGTATTTCAAGCCTGTTATTTTACATCGTTGTGCTGCCTCCAGTGTTTCTTGGCTGGAAATGTCTATTATTTGTGGTGCATATTAGAGCAAAATGATATTATCCATTCTCTCAATGAATAATACAATTGATTATGGCAATGATTATTACTATAGTGAAAGCTGCACACACCCATAGTACTACATAGTATTTGAAAAAAAAAAAACCCCATTGGAAATCATATATTCTTTGAATAAAAGCATAACTATATGATTTGAGTTTGAATGAATAAACAAACAAACAAACAAACAAACAAACAAACAAACAAACAAATAAATAATTCTGACAATGGACACAGGGTGGCGCTAATGCTGAAATGTCAGACTGAAAATGAACATATGACGCTTGAGAGCCGTTTGTGACTTTTACTTTGTTGTTGAACCAGCAAAATAGGTAGATCATGAAGCAATATTTGCAGAAGTAGGAAGAAAATTTACACTCAACATGCAGTTAAATTACTCTGCCGGCAGGGGGCGCCCGCACAGCCCAGATGTCAGTGACGTCACCTCTCTTTAGGAGCTGCGCGCTCGAGCCTCCCTGGAGTTGCCCGGTGCCGAGTCGCGGAGCGGACGTGATCGTGTGTTGACAACCATGGACGTGTCGATCGCCTGTGGATGATGCGTTCACTGCGCCCATAGAAGGTACGGAGATGTGGCCTTTGCAGGCGCACGAGTGCGCATTTGTCGTGCGTCGTGACAGTGAATGCGTGAAAGTTTAAGCTCTGCGTAAGATTTCCGTCAAGTTTCTAATGTATTTGGGTCTAAATATGTTGTGTTATTGCCCCCGCCCCCACCCAGTACGGGCTGATAAAGTAAATACCTGCTCAGCTCAGAGACATGTTTCCTCCCTGTTTGATGGGTATCAGAGTGTCAACAACAACCGGATTAGTGCTGCATCCTCTCACAGAATCCATCCTGAATGATCCACTGCATTGACATGAATGCGCCCCGAGTCAAGGCTCGCAGGTTTAGCAGTCTTAAGAGGATCAGCTTTGACAAACAAGCCACCCACTGAACTGTTGTGTGTCTCCATAATGGGACATGCATATTCTTTGACATAATCGAATTCAAACGGATGAAATGTCACACATGTGAACTGGCACTGGGCTAATTGCATCAAGTCCCTCTGAATGGAGCTTGAACTGATTATCTGTGGTGTGTTGGTCAGGTGACACTGCATTCCTCATTGACTTTAAGTCTGTGTGTGTGTGTTTTTGTAAGGTCTTTGTCTGAGGATCTGTCTCCTGGAAAACAAAGGATTAAAGCATCTCAGAAGACTGGCACGTTTGAAGAATGGGGAATCAGCTGACCGATATCGCTCCTAACACGGGGTTCCTGCCAAACTTCCAGTCGCTGCATGTGGTGGTGATTGGACTCGACTCCGCTGGGAAAACATCCCTGCTGTACAGACTCAAGCTGAAGGAGTTTGTGGAGACAATCCCCACGAAGGGCTTCAACACAGAGAAGATAAAGGTGGCCGTGGGGGCCTCTCGGGCTATCACCTTCCAGGTCTGGGATGTGGGTGGGCAGGAGAAGCTGCGCCCACTGTGGAAGTCTTACACCCGGCGTACGGACGGCTTGGTGTTTGTTGTGGACTCCACAGAGCTAGAGCGGATGGAGGAGGCCAAAGTGGAGCTCCACAAGATCACCCGCACCTCGGAGAACCAGGGTGTCCCGGTGCTGATCCTTGCCAACAAGCAGGACCTGGACACGGCCCTGTCGGTCAGCGAGGTGGAGAAGCTGCTTTCTGTCCACGAACTGAACATGTACACGCTGCAGCATGTGCAGAGCTGCAGCGCCGTGGACGGTCAGGGGGTCCAGCAGGGCCTGGAGAAGCTTTACGAGATGATCCTGAAGAGGAAGAAGATGCTGAAGCACAACAGGAACAGAAAGAGATGAAGCTCCGGCTCCTGCTGTGGATATTACCCGCTGAGATTTCTCCACTGTTGAGACACTTCTGAGCTTAATGGTCCTCTTTAATGGGAGAGCGATTTGTGCCAACAAAACAACAATTACACGCAGCCTCAGGGGTCGAAGCAGAATTTGCTCTGGCTTCCGTCCCGAAAGCTGTATACACGAGAATTAGATTTAAAGAACATATTATTAGTCTTCCCTAAGTGCTTTTCGACACTCATTTTAAAGAAACACATTTTGCCTGTTTGTCGAGTATGTGAACAAATCTGCCTCACCTTTAGTTCCCCAATGCTTCACTTATTTTTGTGTTTTCTCGTCGCAGATGTGATATGAGATGATGCATTTTGTGTCATTGCCATGGCAACAGAAGATACTATAGTGTACAGTATATAAATATACGACATATAGTTGTGTATGAACACAATAGTGTTTATATTACAATTGTACATTTTGTAACACTGGAGACCTAATAAATCGAAAGCAATGCACAGTCATCCTTGTATTTCCTGCACTAAAGTGTTGGCGTCTGTTGGCGTCTGTGTAGGAGTAAAGAAAAGTGATATGCTTTTGGTCTGAGGCTTCACGATGGTCATATTGTTGCGCCTCAGAGATTGCGTGATGGACACTAGTTTCACTGAACGAGATGTTAAACCCTCAAACCACATTTGCTTTAAGTACACCTCCAGGTTTTTGGTACATGACTTCCGATGCAGCCAGTTTTAAATGAGCAACAGCACCCCCTGTTTGCACGAGTGGGACACGACGATATAGGAGGTATAAAATGAGGCCGAGGGAGAGATAAACGTGACAGAAGACTTTGGTAGTGAGACAAAGCCCTGAACTTCTTCTTCTTAAAAAAAAATAAAAGATCTCAGCTGCGGACTGATATGTAGCTAGAAATAACATTGGGAAAAAGAAGATGCCTGGAGTTTCAAACGCAAACAACCCTCAGGTCTCCTGCTGACTGCAAATGGTACATCCAGGAGAGGAGGAATGTGTGAGAAGATCCTTCTTCCCATCAGAGGTGCGCTGTCATGTGAAGAAACATCATCAAGGAACATCCTGTCCCATTCTGTCAAGAAATCTTTGCCGCGTCTAAGAAATGTGTCCGAAACCGTGTTAACTGTGGCAAAACATGCACTAGTTGTTCTCCTGGCACAAAGAACAGACCACATAAGGTTATTTTTTGCTGGATCATTGCCTGACTAGCTTAAATTTGGTCACTATTTTTAGTCAACTCACTTAATCTGCTTGCTTTTATACAAATCCCCTCAAGTTTCCATTCAAATATACAATTATGTAACAATAACAGGTCTAATCTGCAGGTCAGGCATCGCTGAGCCAAGTCCTATTGGTGTGTTCTGTGTGCTCCAGATGAGATAAGATGATGACTTGTGCTCTTGCTGAGAAGTCCTGAATGCAAACGTGAAGGCGGATGATCTCACACAAACACGCCTGCAATAGGACAAAACTTTCTGACGGCGTGACCTCGCCATTCGTGTTATTTGCATAGGTGAGCTCATTAAAAATTTTCAAGGGTGTTTTTTGCAGCATCATCTTGACACAACAGCTGGTCCTGGAATATATTAGCATCGTGATGTGGCGTTCTCAGCAGACGGCACCCACCAGTGGGCACTTGGAGGCATCAGCCCAAAACACTGGAGCCTTCTGTGACCGAGATCTTCTGTCAAGAGTAAAGATGAAAAAAAGATGCTGCTCTGCATCCTAAAACCTGAGACTTTCCTCAACTGAAGGTGAGATATATCCTGAGCAGAAAACCTGAGGGAATCAATTGAATTTGCAGATTTCAATCTTTTTGGCTTTATTTTTCAAAGCAAAACACAAAACTCAAATAAAATGTCAATGAGGAAATGGTATTTAATCATTCACTGGAAAAATGTCCTTTTATGTCATTGAAAGGAACAAGAACACGTAACAAATAGTGGTTTAACAGAACTGTGCAGAGACACACCATGAGACGGCTCTTGCTACTGGATCATGCCACTGGAGAAGAACTGTCAGGAGTTGGCCTGTGCTCTACTACTTCATCAAAGGAGAAAATCCACCTTGTAGTTTTTGTGTAATCCAGACCCACCTAACAAACAAATCGGAATAAAAACCTCATTGACAGAGATAATAATTGTAAACAGGCAACAAAAAGTGACATGAAAAATAGATTAAAACGTGACCTAGACTGTTCTAATCCTTTGGATACACAGGATTCAGAGTCCCAGGCTCTTACAGGCCAAACCAACCTGGCTTTGGACATCATTTTTGTATCACCATGGTAACCTGAAGTCGACAGCCACTAAAGGGCGACCTGTGAGGGCAGCAGCGGGGGTCAAATTACTTTTGTGGCTGGATGTCCAATCCAGCTGAGGTTACCGAGGGGGCAGGGAGATTAGAAAAGGAGCTCAGATCAATACTGGAATCCTGAGATCACCAACTCACACCATCTATCTTTATCCTCCTTTATCTCCTTGTCTGCTGTGCCTTTAGTTTTTAAGTGATGGGCATCCTCACCCTGGTATTGATCACAAAATATCACATTTCACTTAACAGGGCAGTTCTGTGGGAGTGAGGGTTCCAAAAGAACAATGTTTATCAGAGGACTGGATTAGTCGCTGCAGCTTTTGTTCCTCAGAGGTCGTAAAGCTGCCATTTGGCCTCCGCTCAGACCCGAGAAAGACTGTGAAGGAAACAGACTCACTGGAAATCAGCACGTGGAGGATCAGCAAACACCGAGGCCATATATTGTGGAAAGCGACGCAGTGGGCGGATCTCCCGCATTTGTGTCAAGTGTCCTTCATGTCTGAGGCAACCTCGAACCAAAACATACGGATACAATCATCCTAGACACGTGATTAGAGGAAGAAAAGAAACATTACATCTCATGAAGGAGAAAACTGAATTAACGGGCTACAGATATGATATTAACCCTTTATAGGAAGAGAAGCCATATTTCACATTTAATCACCTTCAATCAGCCTTCTTTCTGGGACTGTACGTAAAGTATATATACATATGACTATAGATCATATAAGAACATTTATGAATGTAATTTGATACAAAATAAAGGATACATTTGAGAAAGTGTATATACACGAGTAACCCCTGAATAGCTCTTTTGGGTTGTATTTTAGCATTTCCAAGTAATTTCTTTTGGTCTTTAAATCTCTCACTTCCCTTTTTTGTGATGAGGGTCAAACTTAATGAAATATTCTTTTTCCTTTTTTGCAGCAATTAATCTTGGTACGTTCTCTGCATGCTTTTTCCCCGAGGTCGAGCCCTGATCTCACGTTGGGATTACCCAGAAACCCATCTGGCCCGTGCCAGCTAGCAGTGTGCACATGAGCAGTGTAGGGTGGTGAATTAATACAAGCTCTCGTTAATCCACACCGTTCTTGTTGTTTGAAAGCCAACGGTTCCCTGCAGATGTGCTGTGGTCCAGACGTGCTGCGCAGCCTTATACAGCAGATAAAAGCTATTTAAGCGGTGTCTCCCTGCCGTGAGCGGACTGATGATTGTGTGATGGCTCGATCAGAGATTAAGAACAAGGTGTGGGAATTTAATACTTCCTGTCTTTTTGTTATAGTTTTTACGAACTAATACACTTTCAAATCACTTTTGACCTAAATTGCTGCAAATCACAAGTGGGAAAAATGCAAACTGACATATGAAGTCAGAAGATCCAAAACACGTCTTCATCTCTCTTTGGCGAGAGATGAAGAGGCCTAAGAATCCCAGACAGGGTTTGTAGAGATACAGGAAGGAGATCACAGCAGTATAAGATGGGTGCTTGATTGGCAAGAGACGGAAAGGGCATCAGACATGTTCTAAATCTTAGACTGGCACTGATAGATTGGACTTCTTGTTTGGTCAGTATGGTTTGGAGCAGCAGGGAAAAGGAGCCACAGGGCACCGCTCAGCAAAACGCACAATGAAGAATGACAGACGAAGAAAAATGATTGATTTCAAGTGCAGGTAAGTGCAGCTACTACCGTGAAGGACATCCTGTACAATCAGTGAACCACATCTGACTCTGCGCGCG
>JBBMJM010153674.1:0-10513 GCA_037832705.1 Centriscus cristatus
ACACACACACACACACACACCAGGTGTGACAGTGCTTGTCAGATAATTGAACTGAGTCTCAATTCTCTCACCTCACATCTCTGTTGTCGGCATTGTTTACATGGCAGCCAAGACTCGACCCACACAGGTGTACGGTACAGAGGTGACGTATGTCGGTAGTGAACGTCACAGCTGTTCTCTTTTTTTCCATCCCTCACGCCAACATTTCAGTGACTGATGAGTCGTATGGATGAGAATCCTTCACAGGTATGCTGAGGACAGAGCAGGGGGCCGTCACCAGGTCCATGTCACATGTGACTCATGTCTAAATTTGAAACATACTGAAACCTCCTGTATAGCGATGCATCGATGATATGCTTGCTATTGATCGGCTCGACACTGGAGTGTGGATTGCTGCTTACATACACAGTGCCAACTTACGCTCATGGTGTGTGTTGGTGTGTATATATAGTTATACATGGGAAGGAAAAGAAGAGGGGGAGGCACGGAGAGACGGAAGCTGAGAGAGTAAGAGAGAGGGAGGTACAAGTCAGTATTTCATGGATGGCTGTGTTGCTATGGGAACAAGATGTGGGCTCCCTGTTCCCAAAAAAAGTGTCCTCCCTCCTTCCTTCCTTCCCTCTTTCCCTTTCTCAGTCTCTCATCACTTCATTTCTCTCTCTTCTTCACGGCATCCACAGCATCTGCAACTATCCGTCCTCCTCCCATTTCTCCCGATCACATCCCACCACATGCTTCCTCTCTCACTTTCTCACTCCCCCTCTGTCATCCATCCTTTCCCCGCCCACTCATTCACCCCCCCCTCTCTCTTTCGCTCTGTCCACTCTTCTTTTCGCCACCATTCTCCCCTCTGTCACTCCGTCATCCCCTCTCTCTTTTTGTCACCCCTTTTCCCTGTCTCTATGATCCCCCTGTCTCTTTAACACTCACTTATATTCTATTCTTTTCTCGGTTGTCATGGCAATAGGCTGGGGGCGTGAGGGAGCGAGAGCGAGCAAGCGAGCGGGAGTGGGTGTTTCGGAAGTGACATCTCTTGGGCAGTAACCTTGTTTCCTGTGTGGTGGAGTTGGGGGCGGATTCAAGGCGCTAGCAGTGCAGCAACAGTGACGCCGTGTGGACGCATTGGGTGAGCAATGGGGAACCCGGGAGGTGCTGCACGAGGGCTGGGTGAATGATCTGATAGGTGAGGATACTCTCTTTCCATCTCTCTCCACTTCTTGCTGCCAAAGACATGTACATGAACACACAGACAACATAAACATCTGTCCTCCCCCATGCTTGTCTGACATCTGTCCTACATGAGTTAACTGGATTCAATCAGTAACATATAGTTATAGTTTACTTAACTATTGACTTAATGTATAATTAACACACAACATGATTGGAGTGGGTTTTAACATACTCAGGACACATTTTCTTACATTGTATTCGTGGGTGATGAGTCATCAAAAAGTGATATATACAGTCATTAATGTACTTTTTTTGAATGTTCAAACTACCATATTATAATCAGTGTAAGTACCCAAGCATCTACAATTACTTCAGGAGTCTGATTTGGATGTAGTTATTGAGAACAATGGGACAGGAACACTCTTGTCATGAGTAAACTGTGTCTGTAAAATAGCCAGTTGGCTTTGTGTTACTGTTGGGATTTCTGCTATGACTTTGCAGAAACAAAAATCGACAAAACACAAGATTTGCAAAAGTGTTGTTACTCAAGTCACATGACAAACCTGCCTGGTAGTTTAATGAAGACACTTTTGCTAATGTTAGCATGCTAACATTAGCATCAGAGTAGAGCCGACTGGGGCTCAACACGTCAGACAGAGAGACAGATATACTTTATTAATCCCAAAGGGAAATTTGTGGTGTTAGAGCAGCATCGTAGAAAGCAGTAATTAACACACGTGAATGAACATACAATATTTACACCATTTACAGAACATTGTTAACTTCCTGAGGACGATACAAGGACATTAATTACAAAAAAAAAATATTGCAGCACAGTTGTGTTGCATAGTGCAGATTTACTATGCGTGCTCCTGTGAAAGTTTGTTCCTACACGGACAGCTGAAACACCAACCCCACACTGAGTCAAACATCATCTCATCTTCCAGGACATGAGTTTATGAATCACCAAATACTGTTCAGAAGACATGAATTATGTGACTGTTAACAGAAAACATTTTGCTTCAACTATGTGAAACTTTTCAGCAACAGAATCATTTTGAATGGGTTGAAAATATCATCCAATATTGAAACAATTCAAAATTGTATTGTGGCAGAAGTTGTAATATCTACAAATATTGTTTCAAAAATTGAAAGTATGAATGAATTACTCCAAGGGTAACAGTGGTTTTGAAGCAGTGACTGGGTCAGGAACACCCTCAACACAGTGAAACAGAAAACTGTTTCTGAACAGTGTCATGTCCTCCAGTTATTTCACATCTCATCCCAGTTATATTAAAACATTCTGCTCATTTCTGGTCAATTTAGCCTATGATGAGCCAATGATTGGTGGAGTGATTGCGCGGCGGAAGTGGGAGTTCCAACACTGTCAGAGCCAGAACATGAAGTACATCAGTTGTAAATGACATAGGGAAATGTTTCAACGCCGTGTTCATGTGTACACATCGGCGAAATAAAGGGAAAAAAAAAGATTTACTTAATGTTCTCTTATTATTCATACTCAAATGTATTTTGCTCTTTAGCTTTCTATATAATCAATTGTTGTTAATTGTGGCTTTGGTGTGTGCAGGTAACATTTAGCACTACTTGCTGCTTGTTGTTGAGCAGATTTTTAAAATGTAAAACCCAACTGGTGAAGTTAAAATGATGATTACTGTACGGAACAGACCTGTGAAAAGCTTTGGAATATCACTAGAGGTTGCAAATTCATACCAGTTCAGTATTTAAGCCCATAAATGTACAGTTTGAATTAATTAATAATGTCTTTCTTGCAAATACAAGTGATACGATTCAGTGTCCAAAATCTACCGATAACTTGTGAACTGGTAAACGTCATCTGGCTATGAAGTTACAGGCAAAGAGCCACATGTTAGAATATTGTCTCGTACTGTATACACACAAATGAATACAAAGACCATTCTTGTCCATGTGTTGGTGTCATTTTCATGAAATGATAGGAAAGTGCTTACGTAAGTGGCTTGTGCCTCCAATTTGATATAGATGTAAACGTTCTACTCCCGTGGTTATAATCTGAATCTCAATCCGATTTGTGGTTCAGAAAACAATAAACCCATTTACAACTGGGAAAACAGATTTTTATAGAATTTAATTGTATTTCACCTTGTGTGCCAGCGAAGCTATGAACTACAAGTATCTCATCAGAAATTGTAGAAACAGGTGTTTAAGCATCAGACTGTGTCAAAGTGTGTGTTAGACTAAATTTAATCACTGAAACAAACTATCCTTTATTATGAGATCATTAAAACGACATTAAGTCGCCAGCTGTAACAGCAGCAACACCGATTCAACTTATTGCCTCCTCAAGTCTGACATCGCCTCCGACTCCGCCGGCACTCTGGAGTGATGGTAGCCCGTAATTGGTGCAAATAAAGTCCCATTTTTAAAATTGATGTACGTAATTAAAGCAGAGATCCGGAAAAAAAAAAAAAAGTGTGGTGCTACACGAGTATTACGATGAAAAAGCCTTTATATCACTGCTGCTGTCGTTTTAATTTTCTCAAAACACCATACAGTCAGTCATCTTTGGGCTTCTTGAGGAGGAGCTGTTGGGGACATGAAATCAGAAGCACACTGAGCTGTGCAGGCTGGATAATAACACCAGAGGTCTGAGCACCCTGTGAGCTAATCATTACATAACTGGTATTGATTGATAAACCTATAACCCCCCCGTCGAGATAATTTTCTGCTATGAAGCGGAGAAGTTGTACTGATTACGTTTTAATGGTGTGAGCTCTGATTTCTGAATGTCACTTGTCATAATGTACCGTCTTGTTCCTGCCTGTCTGAAGGTCTGTACATACTCTACAAGAACAGAACAAGAACAAAGCTTGTTTTGGTCAGGACATTTCATTCTTCACCAGAAACTCAAGTGCCGAAGTCTGAAGCCCTCGGCCCTCGGACTGCAGCACAGGGCACGCTCGCGTTTTCAGACACCGCACTAGAAAAAGTTAGACGAGAACAAGCTTCAAGCATCCCAAAGCAGGGCTGTGAGAAAAGAAATTACGTCATTCTTTTCCTGCAGCCCTGGGAGAGAGAACAAACCCTTCTGTTCTTGCCGAGTGTGTCCAGTCCAGTGGGCTTACTTGTCCTTTGAAGGTCAGGGGAGAGCTCCGTCAAATGTGCTTATTCAGCGACAATTGTCAAACTTGGTGAGGCCCCCGTGACCCGGCTGCTGACACTTGACGTCCCCTTTGACTCAGCGGTGACAGCACTGCACCGCACATCCACACTCCTGTGACTCACTAGTCAAAGTGAGTCTAACACAACATGCACACTTGCGGTGTTTCTGATGGTATGTGAGACACCAGTGTACCTGAGGTCACAGTGTGTGTTACTCTCTCGTCTAAAAAGTAAGATGCTTTGATTCGCCATGCTCACAGGAGTACATGATGTGCCCCGGGCAGCCCGGGGATACTGCAAGCTTTATTTTTAGCTGTGTTTTGGAGCTCAGTGATGTGCATAAATCAACATTAGGCCTGTTGGGTCCCAGTAATGACAACGTTGACTAAGGCTGACCAGTCATCCGATCGGTGCAGGGCACTCGTCTTTGTAAACTGCAAAGGTTGGCAGAAAGTGGAAAGAGCCCACAGAGAGAGAAGTGGGAGAGCGAGAGAGAGGAACAAAGGCAGGGCAAAGAAAATATAAAGACGGAGTGATAGACGAGTGCAGAAAAGTGGCATCTCAGCAGTTTGCTTGTGCATATAAAAACCACGCAGCTCGCCCCACGCACCTTGTACATACGTACGAATGGACAGACGGAAGATTGAGTCGGCTCATTGAAATTCCGTCCGTTGCGCTTCGCAGGCTGTTAATAGGCAGCCTCGGGGGTGGAGAGATAGGCCTCCAGTAGAGGAGCAAAGATCGGGCTGCGGATGACTCACACCGCTATCCCCCAGTGATGTCTTTGCATCATGACTTGACTCTGCACCGTTGCGAAGTTTGGATTCAAGGAGCTTAGGCGAGCGTGGCAGTAAATGTGTTTCTCTCGGGTGTTGCAACAGCGAGCAGCAGCTATCACACATCACTTTACACACACCCGATCAAGGAGCGAGACGCAATGATGGATCGTCTTATTTCGTCCATCAGAAATACACAGAAGGAAGTTAAATAGTATCTGTTATAGTATTCTGAATTCTGTGTCACAACTTAGTCGTGGATATTTCTTTTCCACTGATGTACTCATGTTGCTTAAATCTTTTAAAAACCGGTGCACATGGAAGAGCTCATGCTGACCCTGTGCATGCTCCTTACCTAGATGGACATCTTACGTGTGTGTGCAAACTTCAGGAGACAGTTTAAAGGTGTTAAATCAGAACATCACTCAAGTGAGAACTGACCTTAAGAGAGCCCAAACTTTTATTTTCCTCCCTGTTGAAGTTCCTTCCTGTCCTTCAGTCATCCATATTAATTGGCCGTCGTGGGTTGAGCAGCTCATCTATATTTCATCATCTTGATTTATAATTCAGAAAGGAACCTGAAAGATCAACGGAGTCCTCACTTAACCACAATTAGAGGATTGCCTGTTTAGCTGCTCGTCTCCGGCTGGTGACAGAGACGCTGTGGAGCCAACGGGCATCGAGAGAGTCTGAAGTGATGATGCAGTAAAACACACAGTTACGAGGTGTTGTAGGTGTTACACACTGGGTTGCAGGTGACTCACTCTGGCTTTGTTTCAAGAGCTCAAGGCTCCAGTGTAACGGTGGCTTTACGTCATCAAATCCCTCTGTTAAAAAAAACAAAACAAAAAAACAAGCAATGGGTCAGTCCTCACTGTCCACTGGAGTCAACCTAAGGCCATGACATTGATGATGTGTTTGGTCAAATGAGCATCAGTTTCCCTCCCTGTGTCTTTAAAGGCGGTGACATTGTGTGAGTTACAGCTTGATTCAACTTTACTTCAGGAGTCTATCCTTTTTTTTAAAAAAATTCCTTTATAGTTAATGATTTTCCCATTGTAATCTGCTTTTTATTTTATTGTTTCATTGTTTTAATGTTTTTATTGAAAAGCACTGTGAGCTGCATGTCCCCATGTCATTCAAATTGTATATGCTTCTTCTTGTTATAATTATCATTATTTGTTTGTTTTGGCTGATGGACCACAGACCCAATCTCTAAATAGACAACTCTAATCATCCAAAATGAAATTTATTCAATGCATATTTCATTTAAACAATGGCTTTGTGTTTGCATCATTCATTCATATTTGGAAACACCTTAACGTTAGCAACAAATGTAATAATAAGAAGCATCTGACAGCATGAAACATTTCTGTGCAGATGACTTCTGCAGAGGCTGTGAGGAGACAATGGTCGAGTCACATGTGGAAATCATGGGGGAAAAAATTGGTCCTTTCTCGACCAATCAGATCGACCCATCCACACCAACCTTGCTAGTCAACATTTAAAATGTTTCCGAAAAAAAACAACTTGGAAATTAGAGTGGAACTGAGATAGTTTGTTCCTCTGCTGAGCAGATCATAGCTTAGATTTTGTTTGTCAGCCAAAGAGAACTATGAGAACTTTCACTCCGATTTCTCTCTAACGTTTCTGGACATAGCTGCCTTGGGCTAAGAAATAAAAGATTTCATTTCCGTGATGGGCTGTATCTCGGACATCTTCAATTAGAGCATTCATCACCTCCAGCGAGATCACCACCAGTGACAGACACTAATTCTAGCATTCTGTTTGTTTGTTTGTGTGATAATCACCTGTCCAATTTCCCAGATTTGAGGATTTGTTTTTCTGCTTTAATGATTGTCTTCCAGTGTTTTCTTGTTGTAAATTATCTTTCTGTCATCCGCCTTTTACGTCCTTCTACGTCCAGGATACATCTATATTACTTTAGGGCCATAATGGTAGTGTTATCTTTTAAAGTCAATCATTCTCATGAAGTTTCATATAAAGCCATTGAATTATAAATGACTGACCTGAAGGAAGTTAGATGAGCTCAGCACAAAGAATGAAACTGTTGAACCGACCTTGTCCCAAAGACAACCGACAGCTATCGACTCCTCTTAAACATCTTGGGTTGAAGTTTGAGTTCAAGTCACAGCAGCAAGTGGAAGGGTCATATGTTCACTTAGAGTACAGAACAGTATGCTAGACATTTGTAAAGAGTCTGGCTAACAGTGTTTGGTTCATTTACTTACCTGTTCCATCCATCATTCATGAATGGGAAGCAGAAGCAGACACCTGGTTCTCTCTATAAATATCAAATTAACACTTTTTGGAATTCGAGAAACAAATCTTTCCTAAACCTCCATAGATATAAAATCACTCAAGGATGCCAAATTTAAGAGGATTAATCAGGGGAAATCAAATCCACTGGATAATAAATGTTAAATGGAACTATTCGCCCTGTTGCTGGGGATCCAAGAGTTTGAGAAGCGTTCTTCTAATGAACTACAAGTTACGGATGTTACACAAGGCTAATGGGTCTACGAGCATTTTAGTGTTTCAGTGCTGCTGAACTCTCTGTATATTCTGATGCAGTTGTTGTTTCAGATACAGCTCAAACAGCCGGTTTTGATGGCATACCAACACAGAATGATGTACGAGCTGCAACGATTCTTTCCCTGTAGGTTCTATTCTGTCCCATCCGTGGTTTCAGCCCGACCATGCTGCTGTCTAGCGGCCGTTATGAAAAGAGGCGGTGGTGTTAGTGAAGGTGTGAAACTACGTAGGGCACCTTTAAACAGACCCATCAAACACACGCTGATGGGTCCTGACACTGATGTTACGTTTGATGCAGCCTCTCTCCCAGCTGATCCGAACTGACCTTGTCTTTCCTTCTGCTCCACTCCTCCCTCTGTTCCCTCTCTTTCCTGCTCAGATGCAAGGTTTGCCGCCCCCCCATCCTACCATCATCACCCTCATCGCTCCCACGCCCACTCCTTCCACACTCCCTCCTACGACCGCCCTGCACACGAACGTCCCTCCTACGACCGCCCCCCCTACAACCGCCCCTTGCACGATCGCTCCATCTACGACCGGCCCTCGCACGACCATCCACCCCAAGACCACTGGAACCCCCATCTCCGTGTGAGCCCCGGAAATCAGCTCTACATGTTGGACCAGGAGGAGGTAGATTTCTTCACACTGCAGCAATGCACGGACACTTATTGAAGGGTCTAACATAAAATAGATTGGAGCAGCAGGATGTACTTTTCAGTTTATAATAGCTCTGCAGAAGCAAGTGCTTCATCTTCAGCACCGCCACACCAGTAGGGGGCGGTATATTCTCAAAATATTCTGTTGTCCTCCACTATATCAGGAGACGAGGAAACGCTGACTTCCTTAATGTCAACCGGAGGGTGAAACATTTACATTTCAAAGACATTTCTATTCATCTCAGAGAGGTTTGTAACTAATTGGTCTGTGTGGCTAATTTCTGATTATCTCAGCACTCTGTTGAGTTTCCAAACACGGCAACAAGCTGCACTAGCTGACACGTTCAATAATTACCCAGAATGTGGTTACTGTGATTTTATTCTTTTATCCCACATTCTCCGTCCTGCTGCCATGAGTGCCTACAAGGGAATGTATTAATGACTCATGTATTAATCAGTGGCTTGAAATAATATAGATGTTCAAATTATTGGTGTCTTCCTGTTCTAGGGAACCCCACTACGTGTTCTATTTGAAAAAAACATGACTGCATTTCGGTGGGATGAGTTTTAGATTTAAATTATTATTGAGACCTTGGTCTGCAAAGGACCAATAGGCTCGGGAGTCAGTGTATTGAAGAGTATTAAAAAGCAAAATGTACTTCTGAAGAAAGTAGAAATGTGTTAATGATATTTCTTGCATGGATGCTGTTTTGTAGGATTTTATGTTGAATTAGTCAGCAGTCGGTCGTCTGTCACACATCATTCGCGTCATGTCAGCAAGAAGCAATGCGATCAACTTTAGAATAGCTGACTTTAATCTCCAAACAGCGTCAATCTGCAGTTTGTGTGTTTAATGACACTACGGCTCTCAGATGGATGATAATTAGTTATTAATCAAATCAGCATTATGAGCAGCAGGTTTAAAGTGCTTCAGGTTAGATTTCCTCCTTTGCAGTTTTATTCAAATAATACTTCATGTACTTGCTGGATTGAACATTTCGGTGTTTTTCTGTAGGAAAACCACTAGTAGAATATTTCTCCTCCATCAGTTACTTCAACTCTGTATTTCATCAGATTATTTCTTTAAAACTGCACATGTCTGCTTGTGCTGAGGAACTTTGCTTTACAATCTGTGTTTCTAAAAAATATAAAGTTGCTGCCGTTTGGGACATAAAAGCCCATGTTGACGTTCACGCCAGGAGAGGGTACTGTTCCTCAGCTTTATTTACCACTGCTGGTAACAAATCTTCTTGTGCGCACAAATGAAATAGATCCTGTCAATAGGAAATATTTCTATTTCAGACCAGATCTCAATGAGTTTTTAGTGCTTTCATCATCGTTCCCTCTAGGTAGGGATGCACCAGTAGATACAAATGTTTGTGCTTTGTTCATTTGTTCATGTAGTGTTTAGTATGAAACAACAAGATAATTATATATATATATATATATAAACCTCATACATCTTGGACATGAGTTTTTGTCAAAGAAAAAAACCTTTTCTGATTAACATAAAGCAGCTTATTTAGAAGAAAGTCATGTGACTTTTGTATGTGAATCTTTCCAAAGATGAACGTCAAACGCTGGTAACTGAGTGGTTCATTAATTTAAGTTTTATGTGTTTGTTGTCTCGTCATAATTTATGTCCTGATGTGCTCTGTGCGTGTTCGTAGATGCTGGCGAAGCAGCAGAGTCATGAATCTTTATGTGGCCACTCACAGCACACAGGTGGTGACTTTACTGTCCGGCGAGTGTGCGTCCGCCAGTCCTGTTTCAAATTGTCACCATCGCTCAAGGGAAACGAGCACGCTGTGCGGCTGATAAGCGGTCTGATCTCCTCTTCGCGGGGGAGAGGAGGAGGGCCCGGTCCGATGAATCGGAGCTTTATCCTTGTCTAATTGTGCCAATAAGGCAGCAGCTGTGGATGGATCGCATGCAGGACTGACGCCTTGATAGCCGTCACCCCGGCGACTGCGAGAGCGTTAAATATTCATGCCTGTCACTCACCTCACGCAACGCTAGTCTCTCTCTCTCTTCCTCTCTCTCTTCTCTTTCACACACACACACACACACACACACACACACACACACACACACACATCCGCGTCGGTGGCTCGGCAAAAAAAAAGCAATCACTCTATGTTTCCGTTGTGGAGATAGTGAGCATCAGCAGACCTTTTCTGTTTCTCCTCATCGTGT